>PVIW01010205.1:6501-46014 GCA_004026585.1 Noctilio leporinus
ACAAGTTCCTTCTTTCTTTCTGCTATATAGAATTCCATTGTGTAAATGTACCAAAGTTTTTTGATCCAATCATCCACTGATGGGCACTTAGGCTGTTTCCAGCACTTGGCTATTGTAAATAGTGCCGCTATGAACATAGGTGTGCATAGGTTCTTCTGAATTGGTGTTTCAGGATTCTTTGGGTATAGTCCAAGTAGTGCAATTGCTGGATCAAAAGGCAGTTCCATTTTCAGTTTTTTAAGGAAACCCCATACTGTTTTCCACAGTGACTGCACCAGCCTGCATTCCCACCAACAGTGTATGAGGGTTCCCTTTGCCCCACATCCTCGCCAACACTTGTTGTTTGTTGATTTGTTGATGATTGCCATTCTGACAGGTGTGAGGTGGTATCTTAATGCAGTTTTAATTTGCATCTCTCTGATGACTAGTGATGTTGAGCATTCTTTCATATACCTCTGGGCCCTTTGTATATCTTCCTCAGTGAGTTGTCTGTTCAGGTCCTTTGCCCATTTTTTAATTGGGCTGTCTGTCTCCCTGGTGTTGAGTCACATTAGTTCTTTATATATTTTGGAGATCAAACCCTTGTCTGAGGTATCATTGGCAATTATGTTTCCCCATACAGTTGGTTCCCTTTGAATTTTGCTGATATTTTCTTTAGCTGAACAGAAAATTTTCAATTTGATACAGTCCCATTTGTTGATTTGTTCTTTGATTTCCTTTGCCCTTGGTGAAGTATCAGTAAACATATTTCTGCGTAGGATATCCAAAAGTTTACTGCCTATATTTTTCTCCAGGACCTTTATGGTGGCACTGCTTCTGTTTAAATCCTTTATCCATCTTGAGTTTATTCTGGTGTATGGTGTAAGTTGGTGGTTTAGTTTTATCTTTTTGCATGTTGCTGTCCAGTTCTCCCAACACCATTTGTTGAAGAGACTGTTTTTACTCCATTTGATGTTCCTTCCCCCTTTGTCAAATATTAATTGACCATAGAGTCCTGGGTTAATTTCTGGGCTCTTTATTCTGTTCCATTGATCTATATGTCTATTCTTATGCCAGTACCATGCTGTTTTGATGACAGTAGCCTTGTAGTATTGTTTGAAGTCCGGTATTGTGATTCCTCCTACCTTGTTCTTCTTTCTCAAGATTGTGGTGGCTATTTGTGGGCATTTTTGGCTCCATATAAATTTTTGAAATATTTTTCTATTTCTGTAAAGTCTGTCATTGGTATTTTAATTGAGATTGCATTGAATATGTAGATTGCTTTGGGTAGTATGGACATTTTAATGATGTTCATTCTTCCCATCCATGAACATGGTATATGCTTCCATTTATTTGTGTCTTCCTTGATTTCTTTCTTCTTTGTTCTGTAGTTTTCTAAGTACAATTCTTTTACCTCCTTAGTTAAGCTGATTCCTAGGTACTTTATTTTTCTTATTGCTATGGTAAATGGGATTTGTTTTTTTTGCTTCTATTTCTGTTGTTTCATTATTGGTATACAAAAATGCTTTTGATTTCTGGATATTGACTTTATACCCAGCTATTTTGCTAAATTTGCTTATTAGGTTGAGTAAGTTTTTGGTGGAGCCCATTGGGTTTTGCATGTACACTATCATATCATCTGCAAATAATGACAGTTTGACTTCCTCATTTCCAATTTGGATACCTTGGATTCCTTTTTCTTCTCTGATGGCTATAGCTAGAACTTCCAAGACAATGTTGAATAGAAGTGGATAAAGTGGACAGCCTTGTCTCATTCCTGGTCTTAGGGGGAAAGCTTTCAGTTTTTGTCCATTAAGTATGATGTTGGCTTCTGGTTTCTCATAGATGGCCTTTATGATGTTGAGGTATGCTCCCTCTATTCCCATTTTGCTGAGGGTTTTTATCCGAAATGGTTGCTGCACTTTATCAAATGCTTTTTCAGCATCTATTGATATGATCATATGGTTTTTATCTTTCAATTTGTTGATGTGGTGTATTACATTGATTGATTTACGAATGTTGTACCATCCTTGCATCCGTGGGATGAAACCCACTTGATCATGGTGAATGATATTTGCAATGTATTGCTGACTCTGGTTGGCCAGTATTTTGTTGAGAATTTTAGCATCTATGTTCATCAGAGATATTGGCCTGTAGCTTTCTTTTTCAGTTGTATCTTGCCCTGGTTTTGAGATTAGAATAATATTGGCCTCATAGAAAGAGTTTGGGACTCTTCCCACTTCCTCTATTTTTTGGTATATGTTTAGAAGGATAGGAGTTAGTTCTTCTTTAAATGTTTGGTAAAATTCACCTGTGTATCCATCCAGTCCAGGGCTTTTGTGCTTTGGGAGATTTTGGATTACTTCTTGAATTTCACTAGTTGTTATTGGCCTATTCAGGCAATGTTTTTAAAAGTACCTCTACATGGACATGGACAACAGGTGGGATTGACTTTGGGGAGAAGGGGTGGGTGGGGAGGGGGACAGAGGGGAGCAAGAAAAGGGATGGATGTAATACAACAACAATAAAATTTAAAAAAAGAAGTACCGCTAATGGTTACAATATATAAGCAAGGGTGGGGACTATTGTTGTAGCTGATACACCCCTTTTCTTCACTGTGAATACGGCTGGGTTTATGAGGAGATGAAGCTATTAGCTGCCTGTGTTGTATGATTAAATTATCTGAGGAAAGTCTTCACTGCACCTCCCATTACATGTTACATTATCTAAAATTGCCACCATTGAAGACCAACAACATTCCTTTAGAGATATAATAGAAAAAACTGGCAGGAGCAGAAAACAGTAACTATTATGTCTATGAAGGCTTTTCTGTCTTCAAGAGGCTCTGATTCAACTGTTTGAAAAAGACTCACCTTTATATTGTGTCTATCTCCTAAGATGAAAGACTACATGAGGAAGAGCATTGTAAATTACAAAGTGTCTTCATGGCCAGGCCCAGTACCTAAAGTAAAGGTACTTTTATAGTGGGTTGAGTCAGACTAAGGACCCAAGAGAATTATGCACTTGGGGTAAGAGAGCCAAGTGGAAGAAGAAGAGAATTGGTACTTCATGAGAAGACAAGAGAGGAGCAACCAAAGCCCTCATCTCTGTTACATGGGTGATTAAAAGGTGAGACTAGAAAATGAGATCAGGGCACAGACAGTCTGTAGAATCCAGCTGCTTTCCCAGAGAAGTTTCTATGGCCAATTATTCCTAGATGGTCAATTTGAGACTATAAAACTAGGTTGGCACTCACCTCATATTTTACCTCTTCAATAACAGTGTGAGTGGAACTGGAACAGAAAAAAATGGAGGGCTCCAAAATTTTATCCCTTGAAGCAAAATGAGCTCATATTCATTTGTCTGTGTCATAAGATATGGAAAGAAACAGTTTCCCACTCTTTTGCCTTTCAGCTTCAATAAGGTGTGAAGAGTGATTGGAGGGATGCTGCTTAGCACCTTACAGATTACACCACTGAGATGGTTACTCTACCTTATAAAGCCATCCCCAGACTACTCTCCCCAACAGTTGTCAAGTTGTCTGAAATCCTGTCATGAGAAAAGCATTCCTTTAAGTATTGAAAACTGGCTGGTATTAAGGAAGTTTTCTCTTACTGAGATAGGTCACTGAGATAAGCTATGAATTCCTAGCCAGAAAACAATGTCCTGGATTCATTTTGTAGACCTCTAAGATAATTGCCTCAGCCATGCCCCAATCATTTCAACTTTCTAGATTTTCACTTTCCTTCCTCTCTGTGTCTCTGTCTCTGTCATTCTCTCTCTCCCACACACACACCTTGGAATACCCTGGTTTAAACATTATCAGCCAAGACCTTGTCAGTGATTACTTGACAGCTAGCTGAGAGAAAAGTAGGTATAGGGGAGGAGGCGGCAGATACTATGGACAAAACTATTTAGGGGATGGAACTGAATAACATTGACTATATCCTGGTCCACTGATTTTTCCAATGAAAGAGACAGCAATCGAGGAGTCAAGATTATATACAAATAAAGATCAGTTAGGCAGCCATGTATAAGCTTTAGTTTCAAGAACAAGTCCTTTAATGGAATTCCTTGCGTGCATAGTGTTGGGTAATGGGGCCTAAGGGCAGGTATTCACATGAAATGTATCATGCAATTGAGCTGTTCCATATCTCTTTACCTAAGAGGTGTTAATCAGAGATCAAGAATACATTGAGTTGTCTGTGCTATTAGACTAAAGGAAAATTCCATTTTTATCATCTCTGAATGGTAAAGCTCAACATTCCTAAAACAATTAGCTTAAAGCAGCAAAACTACATCATTCCCAAATTCATAAAACATCAAATATAGCATCATTTGAGAATTTTGATGAATTTTCAGTTATACAAGATGTAGTTCGGGAAGAATTAAAAAAAAAAAAAGTTGGGCTATAAAACATTTCACCTTAATGGAACTCTTAACTAATAATATTAGAACAAGTATGACATAAAATATGGTATGTTTTTAAAATATAAAAGAAAAAATACAAAATCCAAGTAAATAGGGATCATTTTGAAATATTGGTAGTTTTAGGAAATGTAAGTCACTAGTATACATATATTTTGGTACTGAAACAAAAAGAGGGGGCGGGGAGGTGAACTTCATATCTAGCCTCAAGTAATTCATGTGATTTCACTGGTTTTATCAGGAATGTTGGTTAGTAAGTGTGCTGAGAATGAGGATTTAGAAGAAAAATGTGCTGTGTCTATAGAGAGTAAGATGAGGATGATTCAAAATTCACTGCTGGCCAGGAAAAAGATTTTGCAAAACTCTGGCCCCTGTTGCTAACACATGGCCTAGGCTGTGTGTAAGAATTATATTCAGTGGCTGCATTTGGTTTTCAAAGAACAAGGTCATGTTCTCAGCCTACACTTCTCATTAAGTTCCAAATACTTCCCAAGGATATGAAGCCTCCCCTTTCTTTTTCACCACTCCTAGTAAAGCCAGCTTATTCAGACAATACTGAAAGGGGTTGCTCTTTAGTGCTCACACAGGATGTCCCATTGATCTATCTTCCTGGGACAGCCCATAAGCATTCGTCTGTTAGTGTCTCATACAAATGTCAACTGTTTCTACCCAGACTGAATTAAACGTTTCATATAAAAACTGGGTGATGTTTTCAGCATTCAGTCAAGAAGAATTTATTGAATATTTTGTCTGTGTTAGGTACTGGGTTAAGCCCTGGAATGGGAAGTGAGGAGGAAGGAAGAGGAGAGGCCAGAGGAAGTGTTAGAGATAAAGAAGATGGATAGGCTGTAGCCTCTGTCTTTAATAATAATTGCTAATATTTATTGTATAGTTCCTGCATGCCAGGCACTGTGCTCATGGCTTTACATGAGTTAATAACTTAAATTTTACAACACTACTGTATAACACCTTTTATAGATGAGGAAACTGAGATTCAAGAACGTGAAGCCCAAAGTCATACCACTAGGGATGGGATCAATGTTTGAGCCTGGTTTGACTCCAAAGCCAGAATATGTAACCACTCTGCTGTAGCACCTTCCAGGACTCAGAGTTTGGTAAGGGGAAGAAATATACATAATACCACAAATAAAAGGCACAGTATGGTAAGTGCTACCAAAGATAAAAGCAAACTGCTTTGTGGGTATGATTCAGGAGCAATTAATTTCTGGGAAAAATTTATGGAAGGAGCAAAGATTGAACTGGGCCCTAAATGAAAAGTAGGATTTTGGAAGGTGGAGATGAGGGAAAGGGTATTTCAGATAAAGGAGTTAAATCACAAAATGCCAGGCATGGTGTAACTAGAGCTTTATATGCATCATAGAATAAACATCACAATTGAAAGACTGGAAAGCTTGGCACCCCATTGTCATCTACTTTGAACATCAAGTCAAGAAGTTAGGATTCTATTCTTTCTACAATAAGTGATAGAAAGCCAATAATGATTTTTGGACAGGCAAGTGATATCAGATTTGTGAGTTGGAAAGAGAGTTATGGTGGCAGCTTTAATAGTGGGATAGGTATCAAACAGGTTAAAGGCCAAAGATCACAGATACTGCCTAAGGAAGGGTAAGAGCCTGTACCAAGGTGTTTTCATAGGGAACTGAGCAGAAGCAGGTAGCCTAACATGCAGCCAGAAATCACCAGAGTTGATAGCTGACTATGTGAGAGAGGGGTAGGTTAGAGGACACCAACATTTCTAGACTGATTGATTAGGTAGTTTATTGTGTCCCTAAGATAGAAGATACAAAACAAAGAGTAAATTGGGGGAGGGGGCATGGATTAGCTGACTCATATGGGGATATACCTCAGGCAGTTCTGAGTCATGTGTGAAACCCAAGGAAAAGGTAAGAATATAGATTTGAGAATTAACCCAGAGAGAAAATGTTATCTAAAGAGGATGAGACTACACAGGGAGAATATTAACTAAGAGAACAGTTTCTGTTTCTGGCAATAGGGTAAGTGTGTAGGGAAATCCCTCCTAGTAATGCATCCCAAAAAAGATAGATAAAATATTGTAAATACTATTTTTAAAGTGAAGCAGAGCTGAAGTAAAAGGAAGCCAATTAGAGGAAACAATAAAGCCTGATTTTTTTAGAGGTAGTAAAGCCAGGTTGTCCTGGGAGCATCTGCTTATCCTTGGTGGCCTAGAGTCAGCATTCAAAGACTACATGGTAGGATGAGAGATAAGAGATAAAGCCTGGGACCCAAACAAGGTAGTTGGGTTGACTAGAGACCCTGTCATAAAGCTAAAGTTCTCTATGTGTAACTGCCTCAGTGAGTGTTTAGAAAATACCTCCTCTCCATTAGGCAAGAAAGTTTGGAGAAAAGTTATTTCCCATAAGAATTCCTAACCATACACCCACATTCAAGCATTTTGGGGAGCAGAATTCTATGTCCGTGTCTTCAAAACCACCAAATAGAAACATTAGTTTATAGTGGTCCTTGGTTGGTAGTACCTGCAGGCATACTGCAGGAGTAAGTGAAAGAAATCTGAAGTGGCCTCAAAGAATCTCCAGTGATAAAATTCCAAAGAGCATGAGCTCACAACGAAGAAGAAAATTACTAACAAAGAAACAAGACATTATTAATGGGAGGCTGCAAAAACAGATCCACAAAGACTGAAAATATAAAAATGATCAGATATTAAATATAAAATATGTATGTTTCATATGCTGAAAGGAATGAAAGGGAATTTAATGATGGTTAAGAAAAATTTATGGAAACTGAGTGGTAGATTTGAGAAAAAAAATAAATGTAACTCTGAGAAGTGAAAAATATTTGAGTACAAAATAAAACCTTTTTTGATGGGTTAAATAGAGAGGTGAAGAGAAATTGTGAATTGGAAAATAGGTCACATGATATTGCCCAGTCAGAAACCAAAGAGACAAAGATATGGAAAAAATGTCCTCAGGTAAGGATGAAAAAAAAAAAAAAAAAAAGCAAAGAGAGTATATTTCAAGAAGGCCATGGTTAATAGTTCTAAATTTTGCAAACAAGTAAGGTTTCTGTCAGAAGTCATTTACTGTGTATCTACTATATGTTAGGCATAATGAGTGGATACAAAAATGAATAATTCCTGTATTTAAATTTAGGAGGAAAATGTAAAGAGATTATAATCTAATGTGACTAAGGCTGTTGTGGACAAAAACAAATTGCTCAGTTAGCAGAGGGAAAGAGGTTTCTTCTGGTGTGACGGTATTTCTTTCTAATGAGTTCTCAACTGTTTATCTCATGATTTTTTTAAAAACGATTTTATTTATAATTTTTATAGAGAGGAGAAGGGATAGAGGCTGAGAGGGAAAGGGATATCAGTGTATGGTTGTGTTTCACCTGCCTCTAGCTATGGATCTGGCTGGAGGGAGACCTGGCTTGCAACCTGTTTATGTGCCCTGGCTGGGGAATCGAACCAGTGACCTTCGGAGGTTCCCAGGCTGGCTCCTTATCTACTGTGCCACCAGTCAGGGCTATCTCATGATTTCAAAAAAATATACATCATTTGGGGGCTTGTAATATTAAAAAAACAATATCTGGTGTGAATAACAGACCTTTAATATCATTTACTTGACCGTTCTCAGAGTCTGGGCCAATAGTACAGGCTTGTTTCTCTTTTCTATTTACCCTGCTCTCAGCTTAGTTCACTATCTTATCACATTCATCTGGGCTTTTCAGTCTCCATATTTCAGCTCTGATCATGATGTTCCCAGGTCAAACCCTCATTCATCTTAATACCACCCTGTTCACAGCACTATGACTTCATGGGGGAGTCATTCAATAAATATGAGTTGCAATGAAAGAATGTGCAATATAAAATTAAACAGAAGTCAATCCCCCATTGCCAAGTGAATAATTTCATTTTCAAAATTAATTAAAGAACATATCATTTTATCCATTTGGTTGCTTGCATTCTGCCCAACTTCATTCCAAAAAATACTGCAGTGAATGGTTTTCAAGTATATTTTATTTTTTAATTTAATTTTATTGTTATTGTATTATATCCATCCCCTTTTTACTCCCCTCTGTCCCCTTCCACTCCCACCCACTCCCCGCAAAATCAATCCCACTTGTCCATGTCTATGGTTCTTCCATTCTAGTTCCTTGACTAAACTGCTCCCTTTCTTTGTTTCCTCCTCCCCCATGCCACCACCCACCTTCCCTCTGCCTACTGAAGGTCTATTCATTGTATTCATGTATCTGGTTCTCTCTTGCCTGTTTGTTTTGTTCATTATTGTCCTGTAATGGGTGAGATCATATGGTATTCATCTTTCACTGACTGGCTTATTTCACTAAGCATAATATAAAGTATATTTTATTGATTATGTTATTAGAGTTGTTCCAATTCCCCCCCCCCCTTTGCCACTGTCTACCCAGTACCCCCCTTCCATCCAGCAATTCTTTCCCTTAGTTCATGTCTTTGGGTAGTGCATATAAGTTCTTCTGTTTCTACATTTCCTATACTATTCTTAACACTCCCTTGTCTATTTTGTTCCTACAAATTGTGCTTTAAAAAAAAAGATTTTATTATTTTTAGAGAAAGGGGAAGAGGGAGAGGCAGAGAGGGAGAGAGACATCAGTGTATGGTTACCTTTCACCTGCCTCCAGCTACGGACCTGGCTAGAGACCTGGCTTATAACCTGGTTATGTGCCCTGGCTGGGAACCGAACCAACGACCTTTGGGTTCACAGGCCAGCCAGTGCCTTATCCACTGTGCCACCAGCCAGAGCCCAAATTGTGCTTCTTAATCCCTGAAATATTTTCACATTCTCCTCCTTCCCCCTTGCTTCTAATAACCATCCACATGATCTCCATATCTGTGATTATGTTCCTGTTCTAGCTGTTTGCTTAGTTCATTTTTATTTTCTAGTTCAGTTATTGATAGTTTTGAGTTTGTTGTCATTTTATTGATCATAATTTTGACCTTTTTCTTAGCCAAGTTTCTTTAACATTTCATATAATATTGGCTTGGTGTCAATGAAGTCCTTTAGCTTTATCTTGTCTGGGAAGCACTTTAGTTGATCTTCCATTCTAAATGATAACTATGCTGGATAGAGTATTCTTGGTTGTAGGTCCTTGCTTTTCATCACTTTAAATACTTCTTGACAGTCCCTTCTTGCCTGCAAAGTTTCTTTTGAGAAATCAGCAGTCTGATGGGAACTCCTTTGTAGGTAACACATTTTCTTTTCTCTTGCTGCTTTTAAGATTCTCTCTTTATCTTTAACCTTTAACATTTTAATTATGATGTGTCTTGGTGTGGCCCTCTTTAGGTCCAACTTTTTTGAGACTCTCTATGCTTCCTGGATGTGTATGTTTATTTTCTTCATCAAATTACAGAAGTTTTCTTTCATTATTTTTTCAAATAAGTTTTCAATTTCTTGCTCTTCCTCTTCTTCTGGCATCCCCATAAATTGGATGTTGGTACATTTAATGTTGCCCCAGAGGTTCCTAAGTCTCTCCTTGTATTTTTGATTCTTGTTTTTTTCTTTCTGTTCTAGCTGAATGTTTACTTCTTCCTTTTGTTCTAAAACATTATTTTGAATCCTGGTTTCCTTCCCTTTATGGTTAGTTCCCTGTATATTTTTCTTTATTTCACTTTGTGTAACCTTCATTTTTTCCTTTATTTATTTATGCTATACTCTATGAGTTCTCTGAGCATTCTTATCACATGTTTTAAACTCTGTACCCAATAGGTTGGCTATCTCCATTTCATTTAGTTATTTTTTCTGGGGTTTTGTTCTGCTCTTTCATCTAGGCTATATTTCTTTGCCTCCTCCAGTTGGCAGCCTCCTGTGTTTATTTCTGTGTATGGGGTAGAGCTGCTTTACTCCCTGTCTCAGTAGCATGGCCTTTATAGTAAAGGTACCTATAAATTGTATGGGATGGAGCCTTTGGTAATTGGTAGGGTGGGACCAACTACTTCACCGTTTTATGGCTCTGTTTGTGATGGGGGTTTTGAGAGGCGACAATGCTACTGCCTGACTTCTAGTGATTTGCCTGGCACTCATCTCATTTCCAGTCATTTCACCTACTTCCCGCATGCCCTTCCCGTTGCTGCCCTGGGGTTTACATACATTCATTCTAACGCCATGCGGACCCTTTAAGAGGCAAAAATCTGGCAGTTTCTTTTGCTTCCTCAACCACTACTAGTTTCTGCAGCCGGATATAATAAGGGTTTATCTCCCTGGTGCTGGAACCCTGGACTGTGTGGTCTGGCCTAAGGCTGGGATCACTTTCTCCCAGGTATCCCTCCATGTTTATCCATCACACATGAATGTGGGACCATTGTTTCCACTGCTGCTGCTGCTGCTGCTGGTCTGAGCAATACTGCCTTTGCACCCCATGTCTATGCCTCTGCCCCTCCTATCCATCTGGATGAGTGTAGCTTCTTTAAATCCCTGGTTGTCAGAGTTCAACATAGGTCAATCTTCTGATGGTTCCAGTTATTTATTTTTGAGGGGGTAAAGCATGTCTTCCCACACCCTGATCTTGACCAGAAGTCTTGTGTCATTAGTTTTATCATTTAATCCCATAAGATAGAATTATGCTGGGCTGGGTAGGCACTTTCATCTCAGGCCAAGTATTCTAGGCTTAAGGCTCTCTTGTATCTAGAAAATATATACTGATCCTGCTCAGTTGGTTAGAGAGTTGTCCAGATATGTCAAGGCTGGGGGTTCTCACTCTGCAAAGTGGAAGCCTAGCTGAGGTACCCAGGTTGGTATTGAAACCAACCTCAATGGAGCTTCTCTAGGAAATTGGGAATCTGCAGTGAATGGTTAAATGCGTGTGTGCCTATGTGTGTGAAGGGCTTATGCTTTTATTGAACATTTATACTTAATTCAACAAAGATTATTGAATATCTACTATAGATAAGTGTCTCTTCTATTCATAGAAAAAAATGCAAAGAAATATACAATACCAACTAGAGCATTAATACCTATCATATAAGGTATATATATATATATATAATTTCACAACAGAGGTCCAGATAAAGTGCAATAGGGTTGAGTCAAAAGAGGGAAATAGTAAATCTAGATTAGAGAAGATAAGAAAAACCCTTACATTGTTCTCATTGTGCCTTCAATGATGAATAAGATTTTGGTAGGCAAAGATAGCTGATGGAGAGGAAGAGCAACATTTCAGGCATGGCTATTATTAGAGAGAAAAGAAGAAAACTTGTTGAGATGAATCAGTTCAGATTTGCATTCATCTGTAACTAAAAACAAATTCATCACAGTGGTTGAAACACACAAGGGTTTATTCATCTCATGTAATAAGAAGTCCAAAGGCAGGAGGTTGCTAGTGTTGGTTTTGCAGCTCAGCAATATCAGGGCTGTTTGTAATTGTCTTCACCTTTCCCCATCACAATCCCAAGGTGTCTGCTGGAACTTTAAGCAAATCACTCAAATAGCCTACAGTGGGTAGAAGGGAGGTTCAAAAGCAAAAAATGCTTCCCAGAAACTTCATCCTATGACTTCTCTTTGTATCTTATTGTCCATTTCTACTTGCAAGAGGCTAAGAAGCATAGATATTTTTAGCTGAGCATATTATTATGGTGAAGAGGCAGTTAGCAGTCTCTGCAACAAAACAAAAGTTTGGCTTGAGCATAGAGTTGAGATACTACTTTTTTTTCCCCATTTTTAATGATTTTACTTATTTATTTTTAGAGAGAGGGGAAGGGAGGGAGAAAGAGAGGGGGAAAAACATCAATGTGAGAGAGAAACATTGATTGGTTGCCTCTTGTACATACTTCAACCAGGGAAGGAACCTGCATCCCATACATGTGCCCTGACCAGGAATTGAACGGGCCACCTTTTGCTTTGTGGGATGGTGCCCAACCAGCTGAGCCACATTGGTCATGGCAAGATACCACTTTTTAAATATGATCCAATGGATTTGGAGAGAAAGCATATGTAATTTCATGTGCCTGGCATAATTTTTGCTTTTCTGTATATAGGTTTCCACTAACTTGCCTGTAATGAAATCAATGCTAAGGGAGCACAGAAGAGGAACAGTTTCAGTTGCTCAGGGACGACTTCCCAGAGTGAGCATGCCTGAACTAAGCCTGGTGGAATGATATGGCCTAAGGCTAGTGGGTGAAGGGTAGCTTGGGCAGAAGTCCAAAGTTAAGAAGAAGATGGAGAGTTCTGGGAATTGGCAGCATTTCATGCTAGGTGGTGCAGCGTGCAATGTAGACATGGGACATAGTAAGAAAAGGGGCTGGAGGAATAGGTGGGAGCCTGATCATGAAAGCTTGTAAGTATGGTAGGGGTTTTAGACTTATCACTAGCTTTAAAAAATAAGAACACAAATATTTTCCCCATTACTTGCTTAATCTCTGTTGTCTTTTCTGACAAATTTCGTAATGGCATATTGTTCACCCTCTTCAGTTACTGTATTCCTAGGATAAGGTCCCTTAAACCACACATGTTCAGGTCTTTCAAGGAGCAGAGAAAACTATAGGATTAAAAGGAAAATATATGAATTGAGCACTGGCCTGTGAATCCAAGTGTTGCTGGTTCGATTCCCAGTCAGGGCACATACCCAGGTTGTAAGCCAGGTCTCCAGGCAGGTCCCCAGGTGGAGGCAGGTGAAAGGCAACCATAAATGGATGTTTCTCTCTGTTTCTTCCTCCCTCCCTTCCCCTCTCTCTGAAAATAATAAAATAAAATCTTTTAAAAATGCAAGACATTTATTAGGGGGAACTCTGGTGATAGAAAATGGGTATGGAGCCAAGAGAATCTGGGAGAGCTGCTGGTACGGACTGCAATGCATCACAAGTCTGACCCTGAGTAAAGGAGAGAAGAAGGGAAGGAAGGGAAGGATAGAAGAAGAAGGATGGGAGAGATGGAGGAAGAAAGAAAATGAGGTAGGTAGGTCAAAGGGAAATGGCTTAGTCTGTATGCCACTAGGGAGTCCTCAAGACAATGTGAGCCGTCAAAGGAGTTCAGTGTCTCCCACCAATGAATCCTGTCTAGTATCCTTGCTGTGGATACTATCCTTTACTAACCAGGAACAGTGCATAGAATTTATGGCCTAGGTGCAAATGCAGTGATAATTTCAGCAACTTGGTTGTTTCTGCAGCGGTCAGAGAGCAGAGGTAACTCTTAAGACTGCTATGCCTGCACCCCCAGCACTATCAGCCAGGTGCTTGTCAGGCCTCATGTCTCACCATATTCTAGTTACTACCTAGAATACAGGTTATATACCTATATATCATTTTTGCTTCCATCTCTGTCTCTAGGTCCTACTTTATACCCTTGCTCTGTAAACTCAACTATGTATTTCCCTTGGGACTGAGATCGGTTTTAGCCCCCTAGTCCTTCTATGGATTAAAAGTTTCATCCTGAAACAAAGCCCTCATGGCTCTCTCCTCAATCCCAACAGGCAAATGTCCCTTTCCTAGCTATCCACTCGTTTGTTGCCTGACCTCAGCAAAGGACGTTTTTAAGTATAAAATTATATACATATATATATATATATATATATATATATATATATATATATATATTAGAGAGAGAGAGAGAGGAAAGGAGAGAGGCAGAGAGGGAGAGAGACATCCATGTATGGTTGCCTTTCACCTGCCTCCAGCCATGGGCCTGGCTGGAGACCTGGCTTGCAACCTGGTTATGTGCCCTGGCTGGGAATTGAACCAGCGATCTTTGGGTTCGCAGGCCAATGCCTTATCCAATGTGACACCAACCAGGGCCTTAAAATGATATCTTGCTAGCTTATCACAGCCACCTTGTAACAGGACCCTTAAGAGGGCCTTGGTTTTAATGGGGTTGCTTTGCCCACCACCAGGGGTAACAGACTTTGGTGAAAATGAAAGATATTTTGTTTATTTGAAGGTTAAATAAATTTATATTAAAGGTAAGATGCAATTGTGCCATTAAATCCCTTTCCCTTTAAAAAAAAAACAACACCCAAAATATACAGACCTGCCTAATTAGGCTAGTTTTCAAACAGACAAGCAAAACATACTGCCCTTCAGAAACACCACAGTTCACAGCTTAGCATTCCAGTTATAAATTCAAAGATCCTGGAAGCTGCTGTACCCAATTAGGGGAGGATCTTGTGCACACTCCTCAACACTTATACCACAGGTAATTTCCTAGCTCTGTGCAAACTGCATGTCTCCCTTTCCCCCCTTTGCTACCCACTTCTCAAACCAGGTGAGTTCTCAGGCCATGTGTCTGTTTGAGCGTTGTCCAGGGGTGAGAGAGAGACCATGTGTCTGTCTGTGCATCTGTCATGGTGAGAGCCAGTGCCCATCTGCATGTCCATCAGGGGGAGCCAGGAGATTGATGGCTGCCCCCTATTTTAAATCCCCTTTGATGTAATGTGTACAGTAAACAGTTCTGACCACTGACAGAACTTTACACAGTACTGTAAGCCTTTTCGTCACTATCCTCTGGGTAAGGCCCCTCCTAATTTCTTGATGTGAGAAGGACAAAGGCTAGTCCTCCTGGCCTCATCCCACCCCTCATCCCCAAACAGTAAAGTATGGGATTTTGGCTTTCTCCCATGCTATAACAGCCTGGTTTTCTGGAACCCCGATGGTCAAATACAGAGGTTCTGCTAGCCATCCATGCTGCTCTAGTACTGAGTGCCTATGTACACCCATTATCCCCATCCTCTAGAATTAACTTAGGAAGTCTCATAACTTACCAAATGGCACACAAGAAATTAGTGGCAAGGCTGGAGCTTAAACTAAGACTCTTCTATTTTATTATTTATTTATTTTAAAAGATTGTATTTATTACTTTTAGAGAGAGGGAAAGGGGGAGAGGCAGAGCTGGAGAGAAACATCAATGTATGGTTGGTTGCCTTTCACCTGCCTCCAGCTACGGACCTGGCTGGGGACCTGGCTTGCAACCTGGTTATACGTCCTGTCTGGGAATCAAACCAATGACCTTTGGGTTCACAGGCTTTCGCCTTATCCACTGTGCCACCAGCCAGGGCTTCGAATTTATAGTGTACTTTCTAAACCGCTCTCTGACACTGGCTCTCCTTCACAGAGCTGGCTGCACAGTATGATGCCTGTTTACTTGTCCATCCACTCCCTCTCTCAGGATGAGAGCTTCCCGAGGGTGGAGGCAAGGCACTGATATCTAGCAGGCATTTCAGAAGTGTTTCTGGAATAAAACAATAAAGGGAAGAATGATCAAACAAATGGCCTTTATCAAGTTGCTGTCATTCCAGTTTGACCCCCTGGTTCTGCAGTTTCTGAGGCCTTTGCAGCTCTAATAAGAGTTTCTGACCCCAGGAATCCATACGTTTCCCAGTACAACCACTTAATGGTATCAGAGCTGCCAGGACAGCACTTTTCATTTACCCAAAAACCCCAAGGTGATTGCTGATCCAATAAAGAATTTGAATAGTTGAAGCTCTAGAAATGTGAGAACTATGGTGCTTTCTGCCCAAGAGGAAGAAAAAGCCAAATCATGGGAATTCAAAGATAGGTTTCATCCTGGTGTGTTGGGGGTTGCAATAAAGCGCCAGTGTGGTCATACTGCCTGGAGGCAGTTTCCAGCTGTCTGCAGACAGAAAAGGAAATGACAACAGCTTTTGATGAGAATAGAAGGACAAATAAAGATCTTTTGAGAAGCAGGTAAATTGGCTGCACTCGGGAAGCCTGTAATGACTCATAGCTGGCAAGGATCCTTTTTGTCTAGCAGCCAACCTCTTCCTCACAGTAAGCTCAATGAAGTTCACGTTGCTAGGCCTAGGTGTTTTTTTTTTTTTTAATTGAAGATTTAATTTATTTATTTTTAGAGGAAAGAAAAAGGAGGGGAAATGAGAGGGAGAGACACACCTATTGGTTGCCTTTCACACATCCCCAACTGGGGACCCGACCCAGGCATGTGCTGCGACCAGGAATAGAACCAGCGACTATTGGGTCCACAGGCCCGCACTCAATTCACTGAGCCACATCAGCCAGAGCAGAAGGGCCTCTTTTTTCTAAACCTTCTTCCTCTACACAGGCTACAGGTCCTTAGGAAACATTGATGACCTGAGAGCAAAACAAGGGCTGGGTTCTGTGTATCTTTCTTTTTTTTTTTTTTTTTAAGATTTTCTTTATTATTTTTTAGAGAGAGGGGAAGGGATAGAGGCAGAGAGGGAGAGAGACATCAATGTGTGGTTGCCTTTCACCTGCCTCCAGCAACGGATCTGGCTGGAGATCTGGCTGGAGACTTAGCTTGCAGCCTGGTGATATGCCCTGGCGGGGGAATCAAACCAGCAACCTTTGGGTTCGCAGGCTGGCGCCTTACCCACCGTGCCACCGGGGGCTCTGTGTATCTTTATCTTTATTTTTATTTTTTTTATTAATTTTTTTTGTTCTAAAAATATGGAATGCTTCACGAATTTGTATGTCATCCTTGTGCAGGGGTCATGCTAATCTTCTCTGTATTTTTCCGATTTTAGTATAGGTGCTGTTGAAGTGAGCACTCCATGTATCTTTTTTTTTTTTTTTACTGTTGTTGTATTACATCCATCCCCTTTTTTTTGCTCCCCTCTGTTCCCCTCCCCACCCACCCATTCCCCCCAAAGCCATGTATCTTAAAAGTTCACAAAAACAACTTGGAAATTAATGTAACACCCTGCATAAAAAAAGCAGCTTTCCTATTTGCCCATAAATAGACTATCACTAAATAGCTTCAGCACCATAAGTAAGCCACACTGGGAAGAAATCTTTGTAATATTATTGAATCTCAAAGAGTGGAAAATATTATCTAGAACACCCTCTCTGATGGCAGGTATGAAGTTATAGTGAAGAATCAGAAGTAAAGAACATGGTTTCTAATTATTATTATTATTTATATTTAAAAAAGAAGTTACATACATATAAGGTATGCAACATGATGTTTTAGTATACATAGTGCAATTGTTACTATAGTCAAACTAATTAAGGGAACATGGTTGCTGAGTCTGATAGCTCTGCAGTCAGAATAAATAACAGCTTTACTACTTTAATAGCTGTGTAACCCTTGGCAAACCCTTTAATCTCCCCTAACCTCAGTCTACTTTATCTAAAATGGAGTTGAGCCAGATATTGAGATCATGTATGTATAGTGCTTAACAGAATCCTGCACATAGTAAGCATTTGGTAAATATTTGTTACAAGAATTAAAGAACTTCCCTGACTGGTGTGGCTCAGTTGGTTGAGTGTTGTCCCACAAAATGAAAGGTCACCAGTTTGATTTCTGGTCAGGGCACATGCGTGGGTTGCAGGCCAGTTTCCCAGTTGGGGGCATGCAAGAGGCAACCAAATGATGTTTTTCTCTCGCATTGAAGTTCTCTCCCTATCTTTCTTCCTCCCTTCCCTTCTCTCTAAAAATAAATAAATGAAACTTTAAAAAAGATTTTATTTATTATTTTCAGAGAGAAGAGGAGGGAGAGAAGCAGAGATGGAGAGAGACATCAATGTATGGTTGCCTTTCACCTTCTTCCAGCTACATACCTGGCTGGAGACCTGGCTTGCAACCTGGTATGTTGCCTTGGCTGGGAATTAAACCAGTGACCTTTGGGTCCGCAGGCCGGCACCTTATCCACTGTGCCACCAGCCAGAGCATGTCCTCTATTTTTCAGCCTTTGTTATTATTAAAAATGGTATGACATAACAAAAGTAGATAAGAGAGTATAATGAATCCCCATGTGTCCATTACCCAGCCTAAACAGTTACCAAAATCATGGCCAATCTTGTTTCATCTGTCCCTGGCCTAGCCTCATCCAACACACACACACACACACACACACACACACACACACACACACAGAGGATTTCATCTTTTTAGTTGGAAATATTTTTGTGTACAAGTACTCCGAAAGAAGCAGACTTTTAAAAATTTTGCTCAATTATTACAGCTGTCTCAATTTTCCTCTGTTGCTCTCCCCTGCCCCACCTACCCACCTCTCCCACAGTAAATACCCACCTGTTATCCATGTAAGAAGCAGACTTTCTAAAAAATATAACATGAGAACACCAACTATAATATTCAATTATTTGTTAGTATCATCAAAAGTCCAGTGCTTGCCATATTTCCTTAATATTCTCATTATGGTTTTCAAAGTAGGTTATTTGAATCATGATCCAAATAACCTATATCATATAATGGCATTTAATTCATGTGTTTCTTAAGCCTCTTTTAATTTGTAGGTTTCTCCTGTCCTTATTTCCTTGTCATTTGCAAAAAAGAAATTGAAAGCCTGTGCTCCTAAGCACATGATATGGCAATTTTATGTCTATTTTAAGAGTTTTACCTTTGGGGAGAAGTGCCCTCCTCCCAAATATATTTCTTATATTTAAATATATCTCTCTCTGTTTTCTTTTAGAATAGAAGGTAATCAAACATCAAAAATGGATCTTAGAAGGCCCTGGCTAGTAGCACAGTGGATAAGGCTCCAGTCTACGAACCCAAAATTTGCTGGTTCAATTCCCCAGCCAGGGCACATAACCAGATTGCAAGCCAGGTTGCCAGCCAGGTCCGTGGATGGAGGCAGGTGAAAGGCAACCATACATTGATGTCTGTCTCCCTCTCTGCCTCTCTCCCTACCCCTCTCTCTCTAAAAATAATAAATAAAATCTTTTAAAAAGGGATCTTAGAAATGTTCAATGTACATTGTAAACACTGAAAAATCACAAAGCACTTTGTGATCTAATTTAGCTTCAGGGCAGAAAAGTCAGCTCTCAAAAAATAATTCATGTCCCACTTTCCACTTGGCCTGAAATATCATCAGTAAAGATGTCCCTGCTGTCTTTAAGCATCATAAGTAAACCTCACCAGTCACTAACACTTTCAAAAGTCAGGCTCTGACAGCTTAGCCAGGAAAGTATGGTACAAGGAGGAGAGAAAAAGCCTGAGGATATCTAGCCCAGATATAACCATGAAGTGAAGTAAACTGAAATGAAATAAAATGAAGCAGACTGTGGGGGAGGGGGAAGGAACCCTGAGGATCCAGATGCTTATTTGAGGGCAGAGCACCCGTTGTGGGGAAAAAAACCCCTAATGATAGGGATTCAAGGGCTGAGAGCAGTGCTGAACAGCAGTGGTCAATGACACTGGCAACGGGGGCTCAGCTGAGAAACCACATATTTGCACTCTAAGGTGCCAGTTCTGCTGCTAGAGCCGCTGTCTCCCCTCTAGCTGATGCTATCACAACTCTGGTCATCTGGACACATGCAGATGGGAGCCTGCATAGCCTGCCTAAGGGATCTGGCAGGCACCAGGGCAACTGTACCGCAGAGGGACTCCCCTATGCTGGTGCAACCTGGGCATCCAACCATTGGAAAGGCTCAATGCAGCAGCTCTTTACCAACCAGTGCACTAAGTATTTTATGCTTTTAATATTTAAGCTTTTCTTTAAAAAGATTTTATTTATTATTTTCAGAGAGAGGGGTAGGGATAGAGGCAGCTCCATCAATGTATGGTTGCCTTTCACCTGCCTCCAGCCATGGACCTGGCTGGAGACCTGGCTTGCAACCTGGTTATGTGCCCTGGCTGGGAATTGAACTAGCAATCTTTGGATTCACAGGCCAGCGCTTTATCCACTGTGCCACCAGCCAGGGCACATTTCATGCTTTTAACAGCTACTCTTACCCACAGGCTGAATTTGAGCTCTGTTGGAAGCAACCTTTCAGCTTTCCTGAAAAAAAAGGTAGGCAGTGTTATTTTCTGCAAAAAGCTGTTCAGTGTTGGCTTAACCACTAACTTGGTCAAGTCCCTTAACCTCTTTGAACTTCAGTTTCATCAATAGTAAAATGCTGATAAAACTCTTACTCTGTCTACCTCACAGGGCTTCTTGTGTTAAACAAGAACATGTATGTTCGAGTGTATAATCAATCGCATCTTACTGGTGCAAGGCATTACTTATTAATATATCATTTATTATTATTATTATTATTATTGCCCTAGCTGTAACATGACAATTAATGCACAAAGAGCACCAATAAAATTTTAATTTCCTTTTTCTGGGACAAAATATCATGGTAAGTAAATGACCCCAGGAAAATGTCTAAGTAGCCATGGAGTTAACATGACCACCAGCCATAGAAGTAAACAAAAGCACCACGTGGAAAAAGGCATTTACTTTGAAAAAATCTAACCTGGTCCCAGAGTCCTGAAGTTCATGTTTTCCCACCGCAATGTGTTTAACTTGAACAGTGTGGCTGAACTTTTCCATTCTGACTAGGGCTTCCTTGGGCCAGAAACAAAGACAAGTCAGTTCTGAGGCTGAGATTCAAATAAACATATCACAGGACAGCTGCAAACTGGAAAGCAAAGGAGACAGCTACTGCAGTAACTGGAAGAATAAAGTCCCTCCCCTCTAAACACCCTAGAGGCCAAGATCCTCTTCCTTTTTAGAAAACAGTGCCTGGTGAACAACTGAAAGGAGGAAACTCTGTTTATGACTGCCTTTGAACTCTGGCTTTTCCTTCAGTACTTACTGATTAAGGAGGAGGGGATTTTTTTTTTTTTTAAGCTCAAAGAATGTTGCTGTTGATGTTTTTGACAAGGTTGTCACACATAACGATGATTTTTAAAATGAACACTGAGATTTACATTCTTTTCATAAACAAGACCCATTCCTCACACATTCTTGTTAGAGAACTGGAAGAGACTTCAGAGATTTTTTTAAAGGGGAGGAGATAGCTACTATGGGTCTAAAAGGCTGGAATTAGCAACAGCTCCCAGTTCTTTTCTCTGTCTGCACTATTTTCTCAAGTTTCCAGGGGAAGGAGATCTTGAGGTATCAAGAGAAGGCCCAGCTGTCCAAGTGGAGTTAGTCAGGACTCCATAGACTGCAATTAGTTGTTTTTTTTTTTTTTTTTCACCCCTTATTTACTAGAATAATCAAGTATCTATTCAAGAAGAGACAAAAACTCTTTAAAACTCTTCAAACGAAGGCTTAAAGGCATTGGCACTTTATCAGCTTCCTTCCATAGCGTTTTTTGGTTTTTAGACCTGGAAGGAGCACCAGGGATCCTGCCCAACCCTCTTCTTTTTACAGATAAGGCAAGGAGGGACTTTACTTGCCCATGTTTACACAATGAATGAATGGATCTGTTGCTTACCTAAACTATGCCCTCATGGGGGTAAGGTGAGCAATGAATTGTCCATGGCCACTCTCCCTCTTCTTCCTCAAGCGGACTCTCAAATTCCTCACTAATAATACATTCTTCCCTGCTATGGCTGCCCACACCACTCTTCCATCTATTATCCAGATTTAATATCTCTTGTTCCAATTCTGCTAGTCTTTTCACTACCATACCCACTGTCAATTTTCCTAAGAGGAAAGAGTCTTTTGCCCACTGGTGTTGCAGGTGTTTTATTAGGCTCCCAAAGGCAAACTTAATAAACCTTACAGTTGAGAGTTTTGTCAGGCATGGAATCTGGGAGAACTTCCCTGATATTTAGCTAAAAAGGAAGGGTCAGCAAACTACAACTTGCAGGCTGAATCTTGCCTGCTGTCTGTTTTTGTATGGCACATAATTAAAATATTTTTTTGTTAATTTTTAATTATGGTAAAGATACATGACATAAAATTTACCATCTTAATCATTTTTAAGTGTACAGTAGTGTTAAGTATATTCATATTATTTTGCAACAGATCTCCAGAAGTTATTCAGTTCAAAAAAGAAAAAAACTGAATTCTTGACTCATGAAATAACTCTCCATTTTCTATCCCCCAGTAACCACCACTCTACTTTCTGTTCATATCAATTTGACTACTTTGCATACTTTGTATAAATGGGATCATACACTACTGGATTATTTCACTTAGCACACTGTCCTCAAATTTATCCATGTTGTAGCATGTGACAGGATTTCCTTCCTTTTCAAGGCTGAATAACATTCCATTGTAGGGCATGTACCCAATTTTATCTATCCATTCATTTATCCAGGGATATGTGGGCTCCTTCCACCACTTAGCTATTGTGAATAATGCTCCTATGGACATGGGTTTGCAACTATCTTTTTGAGAGTGTTTTGCTTTTGATTCTTTTGGAAATACACCCAGAAGTGGAAATGCTAGATTATATAGTAGGTCTATTTTTAACTTTTTGAGGTACCACCATAGTGTTTTCCATCTGCAGCACCATTTTACAATCTCATTAACAGTGCACAAGAGTTCCAATTTCTCCACATCCTCATCAACATTTGTTATGTATGTTTTAAAAAAAGTATTAGCCATTCTAAAGGGAGTGAAGTGGTAGCTCATTGTGATTTTGATTTGCATTTATCTAATGGTTAATGATTTCCATTTTTTTAACTTTTATTGTTGTTGTATTACATCCATTCCCTTTTTGCTCCCCTCTGTCACCCTCCACACCCACCTTTTTCCCCCAAAGTCAATCCCACCTGTTGTCCATGTCCATGGTTCCTTTATACTAGGTTCTTGTCTAAGCTGCTCCCCTTCTTTGCCTCTGCCTCCCCCCTCCCCACTCCCCCCAACCCCTTTTCCCCTGACCACTGAAGGCCTATTCCTTGTATTCATATACTTGGTTCTGTTTTGCTTGTTGTTAGTTTTGCTCATTATTGTCCCGTAATGGGTGAGATCATATGATATTTGTCCTTCACTGACTGGCTTATTTCACTAAGCATAATACTTTCCAGTTCCATCCATGTTGTTGCAAAGGGTACAAGTTCCTTATTTCTTTCTGCTGTATAGAATTCCATTGTGTAAATGTACCAAAGTATTTTGATCCAATCATCCACTGATGGGCACTTAGGCTGTTTCCAGCACTTGGGTATTGTAAATAGTGCTGCTATGAACATAGGTGTGCGTAGGTTCTTCTGAATTGGTGTTTCAGGATTCTTTGGGTATAGTCCAAGTAGTGGAATTGCTGGATCAAAAGGCACTTCCATTTTTGGTTTTTTAAGGAAACCCCATACTGTTTTCCACAGCCTACATTCCCACCAACAGTGTATGAGGGTTCCCTTTGCCCCGCATCCTTGCCAACACTTGTTGTTTGTTGATTTGCTGATGATTGCCATTCTGACAGGTGTGAGGTGGTATCTTAATGCAGTTTTAATTTGTGATTTCCATTTTTTCATGTGTTTGTTGGCTATTTGTCTATCATCTTCAGAGAAATGTCTGCTCAAGCCCTTTGCCCATTTTCCAATTAGGTTGTTTTTTGTGGGTAGGTTAATAGAGTTATTTACATATTAATCCCTTATGATTTGCAAATATTTTCTCCCAATCCATAGGCTTCTTTTTTCCTTTGTTGTGTCCTTTGATACACAGAATGTTTTTAGTTTGAAATAGTCTCATTTGTCCATTTTGTTGTTGTTGTTCCCCCTGCTTGTGGTGCCATATCCAAGTAATTATTACCAACTACAATATCATGAAGTTTTCCCCCTAGTTTTCTTTCTTTTTTTTTTTTTTAAGATTTTATTTCATTATTTTTAGAAAAAGTGGAAGGGAGAGAGGCAGAGAGGGGGAGAATCAATGTATGGTTGCGTTTCACCTGCCTCCAGCCACAGACCTGACTGGAGACCTGGCTTGCAACCTGGTTATGTGCCCTGGCTGGGGAATCCAACCTGCGTCCTTTGGATTTGCAGGCCGGCACTTTAACCACTGTGCTACCAGCCAGGGCTTCCCCCTAGTTTTCTTCTAGTAAGGTTTTTGTGTTTTTAAAAATCATTATAATTAGTTTTATTATAAATTACTTCTAATTAAAAGCCAGATACTGGCAGAATGTATTTTCTATAAAGTTCCATCTGTATTTGTCTATAATAGATTCACTTTATTTTATTTTTTAAATTTAGTTTTATTGTTGTTATATTACTTCCACCCCCTTTTTACTCCCCTCTGTCCCCTTCCCCACACACCGGCTCCCCCACAAAGTCAATCCCACTTCTTTTCCATGTCCATGGTTCTTCCATACTAGCTTCTTGACTAAACTGATCCCCTTCTTTGCCTCTTCCTCCCCTCTGCCCCTTCCCACTGAAGGTCTATTCACTATATTCATGTATCTGGTTCTGTTTTGCTTGTTGTTTGTTTTGTTCATTATAGTCCCGTAATGGGTGAGATCATATAGTATTTGTCTATCACTGACTGGCTTATTTCACTAAACATAATACTTTCCAGTTCCATCCATGTTTTTGCAAAGTGTAGGAGTTACTTCTTTCTTTCTGCAGTGTAGTATTCCATTATGTAAATGTACCAGTTTTTTAATCCAATCATCCACTGATGAGCACTTTGGCTGTTTCCAGCACTTGGCTGTTGTAAATAGCACTGCTATGAACATAGGCGTACCTTACATTGGTTCTTATGAATTGGTGTTTCAGGATTCTTTGGGTATAGTCCAAGTAGTGGAATTGCTGGATCATAAGGCAGTTCCATTTTTAGATTTTTAAGGAAACGCCATACTGTTTTCTACAGTGTCTGCACCAGCCTGCATTCCCACCAACAGTGCACCAGGGTTCCGTTTCGCCACATCCTCACCAACGCTTGTTGTCTGTTGATTTGTTGATGATTGCCATTTTGACAGGTGTGAGGTGGTATCTTACTGTGGTTTTAATTTGCATCTCTCTGATGGCTAGTGATGTTGAACATTCTTTCATATGCCTCTGGGCCCTTTGTATGTCTTCCACAGTGAGTTGTCTGTTCAGGTTTTTTGCCCATTTTTTCATTGGACTGTCTGTCTCCCTGGTGTTGAGTTGCATTAGTTCTTTATATATTTTGGAGATCAAACCCTTGTCTGATGAATCATTGGCAATTATGTTTTCCCATACAGTTAGCTCCCTTTGAATTTTGCTGGTGTTTTCTTTAGCTGAACAGAAACTTTTCAATTTGATATAGTCCCATTTGTTGATTTGTTCTTTTGTTTCCTTTGCCCTTGGTGAAGTATCAGTGAATGTATTTCTGCATAGGATATCTAATATTTTACTGCCTATATTTTTCTCCAGGACCTTTATGGTGGCACTGCTTATGTTTCAGTCCTTTATCTATCTTTAGTTTCTTCTGGTGTATGGTGTAAGTTGGTGGTCTAATTTTATCTTTTTGCATGTTGCTGTCCAGTTCTTCCCACACCACTTGTTGAAGAGATTGTTTTTACTCCATTTTATGTTCCTTCCCCCTTTGTCGAATATTAATTGACCATAGAGTCCTGGGTTAATTTCTGGGCTCTCTATTCTGTTCCATTGACATAGATGTCTATTCTTATACCAGTACCAGACTGTTGATTACAGTAGCCTTGTAGTATATTTTGATGTCTGGTATTGTGTTTCCTCCTACTTTGTTCTTCTTTCTCAAGATTGCTGTGGCTATTCATGGGCGTTTTTGGCTCCATATATATTTTTGAAATATTTTTTCTATTTCTGTGAAGTCTGTCATTGATATTTTAATTGGGATTGCATTGAATCTATAGATTGCTTTGGGTAGTATGGGCATTTAAATGAAATTCTTCCCATCCATAAAAATGGTGTGTGCTTTGATTTATTTGTATCTTCCTTAATTCCTCTCTTCAATGTTCTATAATTTTCTGAGTATAGGTCTTTTACCTCCTTAGTCAAGTTTATTCCTAGGTACTTTATTTTTCTTGTTGCTATGGTAACTGATATTTGTTTTCTAGCTGCTATCTCTGATGTTTCATTATTGCTATACAAAAATGCTTTTGATTTCTGAATATTGACTTAATATCCAGCTATTTTGCTAAATTTGCTTATTAGGTTGAGTAAGTTTTTGGTGGAGCCTATCGGGTTTTGTATGTACACTATCATATCATCTGCAAATAATGACAGTTTGACTTCCTCCTTTCCAATTTGAATACCTTTGATCCCTTTTACTTCTCTGATAGCTAAGGCTAGAACATCCAAGATGATGTTGAACAGAAGTGTAGAAAGTGGACAGCCTTGTCTCATTCCTGATCTTAGGGGGAAAGCTTTTAGTTTTTGCCTGTTGAGTATGATGTTGGCTTCAGGTTTCTCATATATGGCCATTATACAGTTGAGGTATTCTCCCTCTATTCCCATTTTGCTGAGGGTTTTTATCATAAATGGTTGCTGTACTTTATCAAATGCTTTTTCAGTATCTATTGATATGATCATATGGTTTTTGTCTTTCATTTTGTTGATGTGATGTATTACATTTATTGATTTATGAATGTTGTGCCATCCTTGCATCCCTGGGATGAAACTCACTTGATCATGATGTATGATCTTTGTAATGTACTGCTGAATCCAGTTGGCCAATATTTTGTTGACAATCTTAGCACCTATGTTTATCAGAGATATTGGCCTATAATTTTCTTTCCTAGTTGTGTCTTGACCTGGTTTTGGGATTAGAATAATGGCCTCATAGAAAGAGTTTGGGAGTCTTCCCTCTTCCTGAATTTTTTTGGTATAGTTTGAGGAGGATAGGAGTTAGTTCTTCTTTAAATGTTTGGTAAAATTTACCTGTGTAGCCATCAGGTCCAGGGCTCTTGTGCTTTGAGAGATTTTGGATTACTTCTTCAATTTCACTGGGTGTTATTGGCCTATTCAGGTTTTCTGCTTCTTCTGGATTCAGTTTTGATATATTATACATTTCCAGAAATGTCTCCATTTCACCCAGGTTGTCATATTTCTTGTCATATAGTTGTTTGTAGTAATTTCTTACAATCTTTTGTATTTCTGAGGTATCAGTTGTGAGTTTTCCTCTGTCATTTCTGATTCTGTTTATTTGGGTCCTCTCTTTCTTGTTGAGTCTAGATAAAGGCTTGTCAATTTTGTTAATTTTTTCAAAGAATCAGTTCCTGGACCTGTTGATTCTTCAAATTGTAGTTTGAGTCTCTAAGTCATTTAGTTGTGCTCTGATCTTGATGATTTCCTTCCTTCTACTTGCTCTTGGCTTTGTTTGTTGTTGCTCCTCTAGTTCTTGCAGCTTTATAGTTAGGTTGTTTTTATAAACTTGTTGTGACCTTTTTAGGTAGGCCTGTATTGCTATAAATTTCCCTCTGAGCGCTGCCTTTGCTGTGTCCCATAGGTTTTGGACTGTTGTGTGTTCATTGTTATTTGTTTCCAGAAACTTTTTGATTTCATCTTTGATCTCATTGTTAACCCATTCATTACTTAAAAGCATGTTATTCAGTCTCCACGAGTTAGAGTGTTTTTGTTTCTTTCCCTTGAGATTGGTTTTTAGTTTCAAGCCATCTTGATCTGAGAAGATGGTTGGTGTGATTGCAGTTTTCCTGTATTTGTGGGGGCTTGTCTTGTGACATACCATGTGGTCTATCTTAGAGAATGTTCCATGTGCATTTGAGAAGAATGTGTATTTTGCTTATTTGGGGTGAAAGGTTCTGTATATATCAGTTAGGTCCATTTCTTCTAGAGTGTTGTTCAATGCCACAACATCCTTAGTGATGTTTTGTTTGGCAAACCTGTCCATTGTTAGTGGGGTATTAAAATCCCCTACTATTAGTGTGTTGCTGGCTATATCCTTCTTGAAGTCCTCCAAGATTTTCCTTATATATTTCGGAGCTCCTATGTTGGGTGCATATATGTTTACCAGAGCTATTTCTTCTTGATGGATTGTTCCCTTAAGTATTATATAATGTCCTTCTTTATCTCTTTATGGCCTTCATCATAAAATCTATTTTGTCTGAAATAACTATTGCTACTCCAATCTTTTCTTCATGTCCATTTGCTTGATATATTTTTTTCCATCCCTTCTCTCTCAATCTGCGTCAATCTTTTGTTTTGAGATGTGTCTTTTGAAGACAGCGTATATGTGGGTCATATTTTCTTATCCATTTGGCTACCCTCTGTCTTTTGATTGGTGCAGTTAATCCATTTACATTTAAGGTTATTATTGATTGATACTTTTTTATTGCCATTTTCCCACTTTGTACCTGTGTTCCTCTTTCTCTCTCTCTGTTTCTTCATTTTTTTTTAAAGCAGACCCTTTAGCATTTCTTGCAATGCTGGTTTGGTAGAGATGTATTCTTTTAGGCTTCTTTTGTCTGGGAAACTCCTTATTTCTCTTTCTATTTTGAAGGGGAGCCTTGCTGGGTAGAGTATTCTTGGTTGCAGGCCTTTGTTTCCCATTACTTGGAATATTTTTTGCCATTCCCTTCTGGCTTGAATTGTTTCTGTTGAATAATCATTTGATAGCCTTATTGGAGCCCCCTTATATGTTATTTGCTGTTTCTCTCTTGATGCTTTTGGGATTCTCTCTTTGTCTTTGAAATTTGCCATTTTAATTATAATGTGTCTTGGAGTTCGTCTGATCAAGTTGATCTTCCTTGGGACCCTCTGTGCTTCCTGAACTTGAGTAATGTTTTCACTCATCATGTTAGGGAGATTTTCTATCATTACCTTTTTGAAAAGGTTTTCCATTCCTTGTTTCTCTTCTCCTTCTGGTATTCCTGTGATAAGGATATTATTATGTTTCATGTTGTCCTGCAGCTCTCTTAAAACCTACCTCTTCATTCTTGTTCAGCCTTTTTTATTCTCTTGTACTGTCTTAGAACATTTTTGTATGCTGTCCTCCAACTTGCTGATCTAGTCCTCTGCTTCCTCTAGCCTACTGTTGATTTCGTCTACTGTATTCTTCAATTCAGAAATTGTGTTATTCATTTTCTCCTTGCTCTTACTGATAGTTTCTAAGTCCTTTTTGATGCTGGTGTAGCTCTTAATAAGTTCCTTGAAACTTCCCTGGAGGTCTTTGTAGTTCCCCTGGAGTTGTTCATAGTTTTCTTTAAGCTCCTGAGCTCGTTGAGCTTCTCTATCATCATTGTTTTGAATTCCATATCTGGTAGTTTGTTTGCCTCTGTTTCGTTTAGTGATCTTTCTGGGGATTCCTCCTTTCCTTTTGGTGATGGACTAATTCTTTATTTCCACCATTTTGGGTGTCTGTTGTTGCTTGTTTTTGTCTTGGATTAATCTGCTTTGCTTCCCTACCTTTGTGGAGCACCCTTCTGTGTTAGGAGATTTGTGGAGTTCAGTGTTGCAGTCTTGGAGATTTCCTCCACTTGTTCTTGGGTTGGCCTTTATGTTGTTAACTTGGGCTGTCTGGCTCTATTTTAGGTTGCTTGTATATGTTGCTCTTTTCCTTCCAGTTGGCTCATTGAGAGATACTCCTTTTATCCTTTCTCATACACTGTTTTTGAGTTGCTCCTAATACAGAACCACCAGTCAAGGCAAAATAACCAGACCTTCAGAGATATCTTTCTCCTTTAATCTCCCTTTCGACTGCCTATGAAGCTAGCTATATACACATACCCTCCAAGGTAACCCTTGCTTTTAATCACACCCTCAGGTGCAACTGAGCCAGTCTTAATTGGGATGTAGATATGATAAGACTGTTGTACAAGGGGGGAAAATGATTAAGTTGACTAAAGTATAGATAATTTTGAAGGGTCCAAAGGAGTAGCAAAGATAGCAGGGATAAGAGAGAAAACCAACTTATCTATTCTATAGAAATGAGGAGAGGGAGGATCAGAAAGCCTCATGTATGAGTGAACAGTATAAGCATATATATATATATACATACATATATATATATATATATGTATATATACATATATATGCCACATCTACCTCCCTGTTCAACCTTAATGAGCCCTGATTGGCCCAGGTGGAGCCAGGGCTTATGTGCTTTTAGCAGAAAAAAAGGAATGTTTATTCCCTAGTAATGCACTCACAAAGAAAAAAAGGAAGGAAAGAAAAGAAAAAGAGAAAAGAAAGAAAGGTTTTAAGCAGCTGGGGAGGGGTGGAATACTTAGATTGAGGACTGGGAATGAGTTGTAGTAGGAGAGTGAGTAGACTTTTAAACAAGAGTAGGAGGAGGGTCTTGGTTATTTAGGTGGATTGAGACAGGAGAGGAGTAAAAATATGTGAGTTGGGATACAGTATGGTATAAACAATATTTACTTAAAATGCACTAATTGTGAGGCTTGGAAGTGACTTTTGAAAAGGATATGTTAGGGATTAATGGTTCATGTAGCTCTCAGTGTAACTCAGGTGCTTGAGATTAGCAGCGATCCATTTCCTGAGTCTGCCTCTTTTTCTTGGTCAGGTCTCTGCAGTCTACAGTCAAGTTGTGGGGTCTTGGAGTGGCAGGGCCTATGGTTGTCAGAGTCAGGGCTGATTCTGAGTGTCAGCCCCCAGGTAGGCTGGGCCTCCAGTAGCCTAGCTGGGTTTCTGTGCTGCTTGTGTTTTGGGCCCTCCCTTCTCTCACTGTCTCACTTGCTCTCCTGTAGGTCTCTGCAGCCTCTGGGCTATGCATCTCTGAGCCAGATGCTTACTGCTCCAATTCTTTTTTTTTTTTTTTTATAGTAAATCATCCGACCTTTATTGAATTACTGCTCCAATTCTTAGGGACCTGCAGACATCTCGTGCTCCCTACCTATCCTCCAGCTGCTCTGGCACTCGAGAACGCCATTAGCACTGCATCTACTCTGTCACCATCTTTCCTGTCTCTTCAAGTGGTTCATTTCTTAGCCAAGCAAAGAAAGTAATTTACTGATGGTGGGTTAATTAAATCATGTTTGTTTGCAACAACTTAAAAATATGTTTAGAGAAAATAAACGTGTTTGAAACTAATAGCCTTTTGGTGAGAACAGTTGCTCAAAGAATTAAGAACAGTAATACCAACATTAATAGTTGATTAAAAAATAAGCAGATGATTTTCAGTGGTTTTCCTTGGGTCTTGATGAATTGACATATGTTATTAACACTACTTGTTCATTTGAGGAGGCAGTGCTAAATTTGACATGATAGAACAATTAGCTTCTACAAATAACCTGTGTGGAATAGCTACAGGGGAGATATTTTCTAAGAAGTTGAGAAAACACTAACCCAGTATAATCTGAAATAGAATACACTAAGATACGTTACAACTGATGGGGAAAATACGTGTAGAACAAAGATGTAGTTAAATAAATTTACAAAACTTTTAAAAATGCAAGGTGTTTTTTTGCCTTTGGTTATTCATCAGCAGATATTTTGCAGAAAATATTTGTCTATCATATGTTATTGAACCAGTAGTATGAATAGTGAATTTTATATATTTTCCTGGACTTAGCTGATGACAGTTCTGTACATTTTTTTTTTTCGAAAAAAGAAACTGAATATCTTGACTTGTCCTATGCCACCAAAGTTTGATGACTTAGATGTATTACAGTTTTACTGAGCTATTTTGAGCTTAGGTTCAAGATTGTAACTTTCCTGAATAAGAAGATCCACTGTCAGTCATATGTGTGGAAATTTGTCCTTGCTCTTGTTATTTAACCATCTGAATAATATCTTCAATTTTACATCTTGTTGCACAAAGCCCTAAATGTTTGCTATCTGTCCATTTAGAGAAAAAGCTTGCCGAACCCTACCATTGGCATTGACCTGATAGCCAGTTGGATCTTACTGGAAAACATGTCTCCCGGCAAGCAAAACCCAATGTCTGTGCCAGGGCTCCCCAACCTGTTCTACTTTGGGGCTCCCTGGTTATCCTCAGCACTACTCTTTATGTTCCCTTAGGTGGGATCATCTGTTGTCCCATTCTTTCATTTAAGGGTCTTAATCCCTGCCACAGGACCTTACTGTCAGTCAAGAAGTCATTTTTTGTTTTATTCCCAAGAGGCCTGATCATTTTTCTGAGCATTTATTACCTGTGAGGTACTAATTTAAACAAGCCAGAGATCTTGCTACTACCTACTTCTACTGTCACTTTTTTATTCCTACATCAAGTTATGCGATATAAAATATCTCCATAAAATCATCCAGTGATGAACTGGAATAGACAACAGTCTAGAGCTATTAGATTGTAGCCTCCAGTTGTCTCTGCCATTGTTTATAAGAGAAGTAATTTAGAAGTTGCAGATGTGCTGAGTTACTAAATACTTTGCGGGGGGAGGGGGCGTATAAACTTACTAATTTAGCAATACCTATTTCAGTAACTGTGCTACGCTAAGATCATTTTGGTGAAAGTGATTTTTAGTGGAACTAGAAAGGACAAATAATTTGCTTTTATCAGCTTTAGTGGCTTGAAATGCTTTAAACATTTGCATGTGTAGCAAAATGCTTTACATCCTTCCTGGTAATACAATGCTTATGAATTCTTATTCTAATATTCGAATCCATAGATAAAAGAAATAAGTGCTACAAAATCAAGATTAGGACAAAGATGAAGCTTAGAAATGATTTGTGAACAGGAAATAAAAAGCAGATAATTACTCTCCAGAGTGTATATGTGTATATTACTGTTGAAAAAGCTAAACACAAAAATTTTCCCAAACAAAAATTCACAGATATTTTTTTCTTCTTTTGCAGAACATAGACTCACTGAGAGAATTTTGTTTTGGTACTTTCAGGGATAATTGTTTATTTTTATTAGCCTTTTGTAGTGGCCATTAAACTGACCCTTAATTGGGTCAGTCATGTTTGAATAACCCAAAGTTTTGAAAAATAATGTTTCACTCCCTAGCCCAACCCCCACAGCCCTACCCAAAGGAACACCTGTTTCATTAAAAGATGTTTTATTTTTTGTATTCTCAATTTGGACTCCTTCTTTGTTAAATTACAAGTAACCCATCAACATCCAGGTTGACTTCTTGATAAACTGAGTTTATCTCCAAAAAATTTAACTAAAATTGATTATGTGATCAGTAAGTCATTCTTTCACTTCCAGGGTGTGAGTACACTCTTTTTTTTAATTTAATTTTATTGTTGTATTACATCCATCCCCATGAGTACACTCTTTATGCTGTCAATATAGTATCTTTAGCGGGAAAACTCCCAAATTCTTAGTGGAATGGTTAATCTGATGATATTCTAAGTCATTGAAGTGTTGACAGCCTATCTGATCCATAAACATATTTATAAGCACAGAACATTTAAAAAATAAAGTGAGGTATATTTAAAAATTTAGGAGTTTATTTGAGCAAAACTTGACTTAAATTGGGTAGTGCCAACCTGGAAGTGAGTAGGAGCACTCCACCAACAGCAACCAGGGGAAAGATTTGTGCAGAGCAAAGGCAGAAGCAAAGCAGGAAATGATTTGATTGGCTATAGCTCAAGAGTGTGTCTTATTTGTAAAAGCCTAGGTGGCTGTTCATTGTCCTTAGGTTTTGATTTCTTAACCTTGAGGCAATTACAGACTTAGGTTTTAGTTTCTTACGTTGACTGCTAAGGTATTAGAAATATCTCAGTCTAATGGACTTCTGGATAATTAACACAGCTGCTAATCCATATGGTGTTTATTCCTTCATAATTTTTAATTAAAAAGTTTCAGGTAAAAATTTAACCAGCATGTATGTGTTTTAGTCACCTTTTTCCAAAACATACTTTAAAAAAGTACACTTCCTAATGTGAACCACACAGATGGGATTGGTTTGGCACATCTTAGGCTGAGTGGACACTATCCAAAAATAGAGTCACATTTCTTCAAAGACTATTCACTTAAATTGGTTTTTGCATTAGCAATAAGCTCAGTTTTTCATTGCATAAAACATCAATTTAAAAGCAAAGCAATAGGTTCAGTCAATATTTCCTTGGTTTTGAAGTGTCTATTTTTTAAGTGTAGTAATGGCCTATACCTAAAATCACAACCTTCATTTTTGTTGACAATACCGAAGTGAGGAATGACCTTGTATTAATATCCCTTTGGCAGCTGTAACGGATTATCAAAAACTTGGTGGCTTAAAACAATGCACATTTATTCTCTTACAGCTTTAGAAGCCCGAAGTCCAAAATCACTTTCACTAGGCTGAAATCAAGGCATACACAAGGCTGTGCTCTCTGGAAGCACTAGGGAGAAAAGCAATCTGTTTAAAAAACAAAAAACTACCCTGGCTGGTAGCACAGTGGATAAGGTGCCTGCCTGCGAACCCAAAGGTTGCTGGTTCGATTCCCCAGTAGGGCACATAATCAGGTTGCAAGCCAGGTCTCCAGCCAGATCCATGGCTGGAGGCAGGTGAAAGGCAACCATACATTGAAAAAAACAAAACAAAACAAAAACTTTTCCAGCTTCTAGAGCTGCATACCTTGGCTTGTATCCCCTTCTCCTACCTACAATGACTGTAGCATAGCATCCTCATCTCTCTCTCTCTAATTTCTTTCTCTCTCACTCTCCCTCTCTCCCTCCTCACCCCTGCTAGGGTTGTCACATTGCCTTTTTTCTATGTAAAATCTCATTTTGACTCCCTTTTACAAAGATACATGTGATTGCATTTGGGGCTCACCTGCATAATCAGGCTAATCTCCTCATCTCAAAATCCTTAATTTAATCGCATTTGTAGTCTCTTGTAAGTAACCTTCACAGGTTCCAGAGATTAAGGCCTGGATATTTTAGGGGGCATTATTCAGCCTACGCCAGACTCCAAATTTACATTTTAACATTTAGTGTACAACCTGTAGGCCTTATATTACTAACCGACTGTGTTGTTATTTCTAGACTTCCACAAATTTTGCTTAAATAAATATTAACTTACTTATATAACTACTACCATTTACAAATTCATGTGCATGCCATTGTTATTAATAAAATATAAATTCATTTCATAAAGAGATTTAAGGGGCTCTACTTCAGACAAGTTGTTTTTAAGTAAAACAGTACAGAATTCATCTCTTTTCAACAAAAAACTATCCTTATAAAATGATTTCTAAAGATATAAAGTATATGTTATGAATTATATATATAAAGCAGACAATTTGCTATTTAATGAGTTTAACAAATGTCAGCAATTATTACTGTGTTGGATGTTCTGCAAAATGAATGGAAGTATTCCAACACTACAAATCTAGTAGTGGTAAACTTTCCTCACTTTGCAGGAAAAAAAGATAACAAAATGATAGAATTCAATCACCTTTTCTGGCTCATAATTTTTGCTTAAAACTTTGAGAGTTGTTACTGCTAAACTGTTGTTAGTGAATGCTAACAGATGACAGAATAAGAAGCCAAAAAATATTAGGGGGAAATCGGGAATCAAGCAGTCAGATTTAGTTCATAAGCTTGCTTTGGTTTCATGTGTTCAGAGCTGTGATTTATATTCTATACTCAAGTCACAGTAGTTTCTTTGGTAGTAATGTTGTTCTTCATATGGATCAATCAAATGCATCAGTATTTTATGGTGTTATTAAAAGGGCACCATAACTTTCAGGTATACCAGCATCTGAACAAATTTGAGGGACGATAATGAAAAACATTCTCTGTTATCTAGAAGCTTACCCTTAATGATAGGTTAAAATTCTGGTTTTCGACCCTGGATGCTCATGAAGATCTCCTGGGGAGCATTAAAAATTCCCCAGCCCTGGCTGGTGGCTCAGTGGATAAGGTGCCAACCTGCAAACCTGAAGATCATTGGTTCAATTCCCCAGCCAGGGCACATAACCAGGTTGCCAGCCAGGTCTCCGGCCAGGTCTGTGGCTGGAGGCAGGTGAAAGGCAACCATACATTGATGTCTCTCTCCCTCTCTGCCTTGCTCCTTTCCTCTCTCTCTAAAAATAATAAATAAAATATTTTTTAAAAATCCCCCAACTCCAGTCTGCTGCAAAGACCAACTAAATAAGAATTTGTGGTGTGAGGCCAGGGCATCAGCATTTTTAATGTTCCTCAGGTATAGTATAAGGAATATTGTTAATAATATTGTAATAATTATACATAGTGTCAGATGGGTACTAGACTTATTGGGGTGATCACTTCATAAGTTACATAACCATCTAATCACTATGTTATGCATCTGAAACTAATATAGTATTGTATATCAACTGTAATTGAAAAATGAAAAATTGTAAAAACAACTCACAACATCTGTGAAGCACAATAAAGTGAAGAGCAATAAAAAAATAAATAAAGTTCCTCAGTTCCAGTGGGCAGCCAAAGTTCAGAACACTAGACTAAAGGAACACATAACACAGAGATCAATACAAATAAAGAGACCATCATGGTCATAATCAGAATGCAGTGCAAATTCAGAGAAGAGGGTGTTTTGATTAGTAAAGGAGGTAGGAGATAGAAAAAGGAGCTGAGCCCCAACACTGGGTAATAAAGAGAGAAAGAGAGGATGGTAGGCATACAAAGGGTAAAAATATTCTTAGGGAAAAATGGAAAAAAATCTGAAATTTTTCATTATGGGATTTTAAAATGGTGGTGAAAGACAACCATACAATGATGTCTCTCTCTCTCTCTGCCTCTATCCCTTCCCCTCTCTCTAAAAATAATAAATTTTAAAAATCTTTAAAAAAATAAAAATTAAATTAAAAAATTAAAATCTCCCCCTCCTACCGCAGCCAGTCCTTGATATCTCTACATAATTAGTGTTAAACATCTAAATGGATTTTTGAGAAAGACACACTTTCTATCTAGAAATGAAGGGATCATCATAAGCAGAAGACAGAAATACCTACTCTACCTACTAGGAATCTGTCCAGACTTAGCATCTTTGAAGCAAAAGGCATCTTTATAGCCTGAACCTATGTGTCTACATCGTTTATTTAAAAACATTTTCCAATCACTGTTTATGTTCAATATTATTTTGTATTAGTTTCAAATGTACAGCATAGTGGTTAGACAATCACAGTCTTCATAAAGTGGTCCCCTGAAATTTCAGTACTCACCTGGTACCATACACAGTAATTGCAATATTATTGACTGTATTTCCTATGCTGCACTTTACATCCCCATGACTATTTTGTAACAATCTGTACTTTTTTTCCTTTTTATTGAATTTATTGGGGTGACACTCATTAACAAAATTATACAGGTTTCAGGTGCACAATTCTACAACAATCTGTACACTGTATTATGTGTTCACCACCCCAAGACAAGTCTCCATCCATCACCTTTTATCCCTCCTGTACCCTCCTCTACCTCCCTACACCTCGCCTCCCCCCAGTAATCACCACACTGTTGTCTCTGTCCATGAGTTTTCTCTCTCTCTCTCTTTTTTTGCTCAATCCTTCTACTCTTCCCCTCAGCACCCACTCAACTGATATCTGCAAGCCTGCTCTCTATCTAGGAGTCTGTTACTATTTTGTTAGTTCATCTTTCTCATTAGATATCACACATGAATGAAATTATATGGCACTTGTCTTTCTCTAACTGGCTTATTTCACCTAGCAATGGTCTCAGGTACATCCATGCTGTTGCAAAAGGTAAGATTTCCTTTTTTATGGCTGCATAGCATTCCATTGTGTAAATGTACCACTCATCTACAGATGGACACGGACTACTTCCAAGTCTTGGCTATTGTAAATAATGCTGCAGTGAACATAGGGGTGGATATATTCTTTCAAATTAGTGTTTTGGCTTTCTTTGAATATATTCCCAGAAATTGAATTGCTGGCTTATAAAGCAATTTCATTTTTATTTTTTTGAGGAAATTCCACACTTTTTCACTATGGATGCACCAGTTTGCATTCCCACCAATACTGCATGAAGGTTTCCTATTCTCCACATCCTCAGCAGCACTTGTTGTTTGTTGATTTATTGATGATATCCATTCTGACAGGTGTGAGGTGGTATCTCATTGTGGTTTTAATTTGCATCTCTCTGATGGCTAGTGATGTTGAGCATTCTTTTACATGTATATTGGCTATCTGTATGTTCTCTTTGGATAGGTATCTATTCAGGTCTTTTGCCCACTTTTAAATTGAATTATTTAGGGTTTTTTTTTTTTTTTTTTGGTGTTAAGTTGATTATGTTGTTTATAAATTTTGAATATTAACTTCTTATATGTATTATTGGTGAATATGCTCTCCAATTCAGTAGGTTGCCTTTTCATTTTGTCCAGAGATATTTACTGAAGAAGGTACAAGATACAAGAAACATTGTACATAAGACAATGATGCCTCAGTCCCCTCAAAGCAGGCATCTTGGGACCTCATACAGTTCTCCCAATTGCCACCAGCTGCCCCTTTGTATTTTCTTGAATCTTATTGATGGTCTGAAGTCTTTTCCTTTTCAAAGATGATTTTATTTTGGGGAAAAGCCTGAAGTTGCAGGGTACCAAATCTCAGCTGTAGGGGGGCTCAGTCACCTGGGTGATTTGATGTTTTGCCAGAAAATTCTGCATGAGACATGATGCATGAGTGGGTGTATTGTCATGATAAAGCTGCCTGCCAATCACCAGTTGCCCATAGCTGCAGCCTTCTGCATCATCCAAATAGTTTCCACGAAGGAATGTTCAAGCTTAATGTAAAATTTGATGCAGATTCATTGCTTTACTCATTCAGTCATTTAAATAGTACACGTGCTCACTCAACAGCACCTACCACCCCCACCGACTAGGACAGTGAGGTTGTCATTGTTCACACAGGCTCACTCCAGTCCACTCACCTTGGCTACTAGGTTACATCAATGTCACGCAAACCATTCCCATTATATTAACAATGGCTGGACTTTTTTCTGGACAGACCTCATATATCGGAAAACCTATTGCTATGAGAAATGTCTGACATTTTATTGCCTGTGTTTTCTTCAAGGACTTTATGATTTTGAGTCTTATATTTAAGTATTCAGTTTATTTTGGGTTTATTCTTGTGTATGGTGTAAGAAGGTGGTTTACTTTAATTTTCTTGTCAGTCAAATATTCACTGACCATATTGGTATGGGTTTATTTCTGTGCTCTCTATTCTGTTCCACTAATCCACATGTCTGTTTTTATGCCAATACTATGTTGTTTTGGTTATTATAGCCTTGTAATAGAGCTTTTTTTTTTTTTTTTTTTTTTTTTTTTTTTTTTTTTTTTTTTTTTTTTTTTTTTTTTTTTTTTTTTTTTTTTTTTTTTTTTTTTTTTGCATTTTTCTCCAAAGACTGGTATTTTATTTATTTATTTCTTTTTCTTTTTTTATTATTATTATTTTTAATTTTATTGTTGTTGTATTACATTCATCCCCTTTTTGCTCCCCTCTGGCCCCCTCCCCACCCACCCATTCCCCCCAAAGTCAATCCCACCTGTTGTCCATGTCCATGGTTCCTTTATACTAGGTTCTTGTCTATGCTGCTCCCCTTTCTTGCCTCTGCTTCCCCCCTCCCCCCAACCCTTTTCCCCTTGACCACTGAAGGCCTATTCCTTTGTATTCATATACTTGGTTCTGTTTTGCTTGTTGTTAGTTTTGCTCATTATTGTCC
>PVIW01010206.1:0-19022 GCA_004026585.1 Noctilio leporinus
CAACAACATGGATGGAACTGGAGAGTATTATGCTTAGTGAAATAAGCCAGTCAGTGAAGGACAAGTATCATATGATCTCACCCATTACGGGACAATAATGAGCAAAACTAACAACAAGCAAAACAGAACCAGATATATGAATACAAGGAATAGGCCTTCAGTGGTCAGGGGGAAAGGGGCTGGGGGGAGGGGGGAGGAAGAGGCAAGGAAGGGGAACAGTTTAGACAAGAACCTAGTATAAAGGAACCATGGACCTGGACAACAGGTGGGATTGACTTTGGGGGGAATGGGTGGGTGGGCAGGGAGACAGAGGGGAGCAAAAAAAGGGATGGATGTAATACAACAACAATAAAATTGAATTAAGAAACTAAAGAGTTCAATATTAAAAAAAATACACCTTTGTCATTATTAAAAACAGACAGCTTTAGGAAAAATAAAATAAAATCCCCATGCTGCTTAGACAATGCAGATGGTTCTAGTTATCTGGTCAATGGGAAAAAGCAAGCCTTTAAGGTCTTTGGCTTCAATCTTTTGTTCATATTCATTTCTTATGGTTTTAATTTCATATTCATTTCTTCTTGTTGGATGACTAAAGTAGATGATGGGAGGGTAAGCTGGCATTTACTCAGCCCTGCCCTGCTGAATTTTCAGCTGGTGGATCTACTTCGGTCTCTATGCCATCTGTGCTTTAGGGTTTCCTGGGCATCTGCATTGGTAAATGAAGCTGCAATGGAACCGATGTTGAGGTGAGCTGCTGACTCTGGGTCTCATCTCCTTGATTTTCCTTATCTTTTTTCATCACCATCCACTCTAGGTTGTCTTTGGCGAGGAGAGTACCTGCAAAATCATGGTCTGAAATCCCAATACATGTTCTGTCTCACTGGTCTACTTGTCCTCCTGCACTCTGGTTGTCAGCACCCTCTACCCCTTCTCCCTGCACAGCAGGGCTGGAATACTGTGGTGAATGCCCGTAAGATCTTTGCACGTTGTAAGATCGGAACATTCTCCTGGGATAGGACTGGGGCTATGGGACTATCACTTTATTTATTGTTATAATTACACACGATCTTCCTACTTCTGCATTTTAACTTTTGTACTAGCTTTATAGTTGATAGATCCACACTGAGCATCCTTACAACCCATGTTTTAAACTGCATCTGAGAGATTGCTTGTCTTCATTTTGTTAGTTTTTTTTCCTGGAGTTTTGTTCCTTCTTTCATTTAGGACATATATCTGTCTCCTCATTCTGGCACTGTGTGTGTGTGTGTGTGTTAATGTACTAGGTGTAGGTAGATCTGCTACATCTCCCAGTCTTCGCAGAGTAGCTTTGAATAGCAGGAGTCCTCTGAGGTCAAATGGCACAGACTCCCTGGTTACCTGAGTCAGGCGCTGTAGGAGAGACCTTTGTGTGGGGTTGTGTGTGTCCTCCTGCTGCAGTTGAACCTTGATTGCTGTTGGCTTGTCTGTGGGTGAGGTTGACCCTCAGGCTGACTGGCTGTGACGGCTGGATATAAATGCAGTAGAGCCATGACCAGTGTGGCTCAGTTGATTTGACATCATCCCACAAAGTTAAAGGTCCCTGGTTCAATTCCCAGTCAGGGCACATGCCTAGGTTGTGGCGGTCCTTCATCAGTGGCATGCAAATAGCAACTGACAGATGTTTCTCATATCAATGTTTCTTTCCCTTTCTTTTTCCCTTTCTTCTACCCCTCTAAGAAAAGAGGTATTTGGTTTAAAATACATATATACATACATACATACATACACGTGTAGACAAGCAGTTGTGTGGGGCTTGAATGTGGAAGTCACTTTAGTGGTGCTTTGGTGCCAGCCAAGTGTGCCCTTTGGGTGAGTCATTTGTGGAATTGGTTGGGTGGTGATCTGGTCTGAAGTCAGCCACCAGGTGTATTAGTTATGGAGCCCCTTAGGAGGGGCTCTGGTACAAGTGTAGGTCAGGTGCCATTTGTGCCTGGCTTGGGGCCACCTGAGGACCTACAAAGTGACCTGAAGTTGGTTGCTGCTTATGTTGGGCTTGGAGGCACCTGGGGGAGGCTATGCTGTGAACCTATAGGTCCACTAATCCTAGGCTTGAGTCCGTTTAGTGGGCACCACAATGCGAACTGAGGTCAGCCTCCACTTGCGCTGGGCTTGCGGTTACTTAGTTGAAGCTACATTCCAACTCAACACTGGCTTCAGCTTATGCCAAGCTTGGGCCATCGAATGAGAGCTATAATGCAAGCTGGGAACCAGTCGTGGCTTGTGCTGTCATTGGGCCACTTAGCAAGAGGTACAGAGTAGGCTGAGGCCAGCCACTGCTTGCTTGGGGGGTTGTGGACCTTTGAGATTTAGGAAAGTCCTCAATGCAAGCAGAGGCAGGCTGTTTCTATGGAAAAGCTGGTGGGAGTGGCTCAAGCTGAACAGGCAAGGTAGGTGAGGCAGAATTTCAGGGAATCACCAGGGCTGGAAGAACGGTATTAGCCAGGTTAACGGAAAAATGAAATTTGGTGCCTGCCTGCGCCTGTGGGCTGGGTGTGAGGAGCACTCAACACCGGAGCAATGGTGCTTGTTGGCGCTTCCGTCCCTGGAGAGAGCTGCCCTGACCCCTGCAACTCCCCAAATGTCCCTCCTGCTTTTCAAGATGCTGCCCCTGCACTGATGCCCAGACAAGTGAGTTTGTGAGCGAGCAAGTCTGTATGTGGCCCCTGAAGTGCGATGCCTGGGGTTCCAGCAGCCCTCTATGTCAGCTGGATGCAATCCCCACTGGTTTCACAACCAGATGTTATGAGGACTCCTCTTCAGCCCTAGTGCTCTAGGCTGGGGAGTCTGGACCCCTCGTTCCTCAAAGGGGACCTCTGCAGCCATGACATCCTCCTGCTTCTTAACTGCCACACTTCTGTGTATCTTTAAATACAGGACTTCTGATCAGCTAGTCTTCATGGTTGTTCTATAACTTAGCTGTAATTTTCATGTGGTTGTGGGTGGAAGCAAGCACAGCATTTATCTACTCTGCCATCTTGACTGAAAGTAGTAAAGCATCTGCTGCAGAACAGGTTTTTCTTAGGCCACTTTTTTTTACATTCAATATTATTTTGTATTGGTTTCAGCACAGTGGTTAGATAATCATATACTTTACAAAGTTTCCCTCCTGACATTTCCAGTGCCCACTTGGCACTTGGCTCCATACATAGTTATGACAATATTAATGACTGTATTCCTATGCTGCACTTGACAATCCTGTGACTGTTTTGTAACTACCAATCTGCACAGTCCCTTCATCTTTTTCACCTAGTCCCCTAACCCTCGTCCCCTCTGGCTACCACCAGTCTGCTCTCTGTGTCTGTAAGTCTGTTTCCCTTTTGCCTGTTCATTCATATTGTTCTTTATATTCCTTTGTTGTCTGTGCCCATTGCTGTTTTCAGGTTGCTGGTTTCTCTAGTGCAGGATGTACAAGGCAACAAACAAGACCCAGGGACCTCACCACTTTGTCATTTCTCAGATCCTGAGGTCCTTAGTCTGTCTTCTTCTGTCTACTTTCAACATATTATTGTGTTTGTTTTATAAATAATGTCCTTCTCTACTTAGCAGAGGGAACAGAAAGAAATGCATCTACTGTATCTTGTCTGGAAATAGAAGTTTCCTTATGGTTGTTTTAAGAGATTCCTTGTCTTTTAGAAATAATACTGAAATATTTAGTAATCAAATGAGAAAATGTATGTTATTTTCTACAAAATAATTCAGAGGGAAGAGAGGGTGAGAAGAATGTAGACACAACAAGATTGATCATGTGTTCATAATTGTTCAGGATGAGTGATGGGTTAAAAAATGTCCATTATACTATTCTCTGCTTTTATGTAAGTTTGAATATTATATCATAAAAAGTAAAAAAGAGCCCTGACTGGTGTGGCTCAGTGGACTGAGTGCCAGTCTATAAGCCAAAGGGTCACTGGCTCGATTCCCAGTCAGGGTTGCAGGCCAGGTCCCCAGTTGGGGGCATGTGAAAGGCAACCACACATTGATGTTTTTTTTCCCTCTCTGTCTCCCTCCCTCTCCCTCTCTCTGAAAAGAAATACAAATCTAAATAAATAAAATCTTTTTTAAAAAAAAGAAAAGTTACTGGTCCTCCTCTGTAAAGGATGGGCTTGAGGAGAACAAGGTGGAAGTAGGACGACTTTTTAGGAAACTATAACAACAGTCTTGGTGAGACAAAGGCCTAAGTGAAGATGCAATGCCAGAGATGCAGAAGAGAAATATATAGAGGGAAAACTAGAGAAGCTTGATGATTAGGTAGGTGCTGGTTCCAACAACAGATATGGAGAATTTCATAGTCTGACTCCATTTGGGATGTTGACAGGTCCCAAGTCTTACCACTCCTCTTTCCCTTCCAGGCCACATTTGGGCAAACTGATAGGAAAATTTGAGTTTTCCCTCCTTTGGTGCTGGTGAGAACTCTCATCTCAGTCTCACTTCCTAATCATAACACAATCCCAAATCCAGCTTCCCTTCCCTGCTTGCTCAAGCTTTTTTAGGGATGAACTTAGGAACCTGTTCTGCTCTTCCCCAGAAAGTCTCATTATGCAAGGAATAATCATTTCACACCCTTTTGGTACATGTGTGACATCACCAGTCTCAACATCCAAATCAAATTTGGGGGGTGTCCATTCTGCCTCTTCAGTAGGATGGCAACACGAATAAATGTAAAAGCGCAGGTTATTTGGGGGCATATAGGGCACAGGAGAGTAGAGTTCAATTTAGGTCTACTGAGTTTTAGGTACATAGATGTAATATACCTAACAGGGTGCTTAACCCAGAAAACACTAAAAAATCCTAGTTTCTTTTTCATTAAGCCTCCATTATCTTCTTTTGAGTTAAGAATATCTTTATCTGTAGATTTTACCAAATAATGAAGGCTTAAAATACCCATAACAACAACAATAATGTTATTGGTCATTCTACATTAGGCATTATATTAGAGACTTTACAGATATTATATCTTGTTTAATCTTGACAACAATCCTAGGAGGTAGGCATAATCCAATTTTTATAAATGAGGACAACTGGGGCTTTGAAGTTACAAAGTAGGTACACTGCAAAACCAGATCAGCAAGACCCTGCAGCTATAATATATTTACTACACTTTATTCTTCCTTTCTATACGAACATGAAAGTAGATTGATAATATCCATCACTTACTTCAGAGTATACAGCATGTAGAGGATATCAGCTTGCTCCTGGAAGCTAGAGGTCTCCTTTAACTGTAAAACTAGTGCTTTGAAGTCCACCTCCCCAGACTGGTCTCTAGGAAGATGCATTTCTACATGAACTGAGGGAACCTTTAGTTTGAGAAAGGATAAAAAAAATTAACTCCACAAGTACTCAACTTAAACAATGCCCTAAAATATTGATCTTTTCATCTTTAAACCTTTTCTATAAGTATTGCCTAAATTTTGATGAAAAGTAAAGCAAAAGCAATGGAACCTTTAAGATGCATGATACAGCAATCTAGTTCCTGTAAAGCCTGGCTAGAAAAACTAGCCCATTTAAAAAGTGAACTGGAAAGCCCTGGCTGGGAGCACAGTGGATAAGGCTCCGGTCTGCAAGCCCAAAGGTCACTGGTTCGATTCCCAGCCAGGGCACATAACCAGGTTGCAAACCAAGTCTCCAGCCAGCTCTGTAGCTGGAGGCAGGTGAAAGGCAACCATACACAGATGTCTCTCCCCCTCTCTTCCTTCCCCTTTCTCTAAAAATAATAAATAAAATCCTGAAAATAAAATAAAATAAAAAGTGAACTGGAAAGGTCATATTTTCACCAGGGTAGCGTTTGCCTACCACCAGTTACTAGCAGAAATCATGGGAAAATAACAGGACTAGCCATTATAAGGATGGCAGTTTTGCAAAAAGCTGATAGAAATAACTCATATACAAGCTTACCTGGTCCTCATGCCGAGGTTGAGGTGAGTCAGGTGAGTTGAACGAAGGCCGAGAAGGCTGAACTATCTTTGCAGGGAGGTACAAGTGAACATCTGCAAAAGGATGGCATTTAGGATAAAGGTTAAATAAGAGAAAATGCATAGTTGATCTCAACAATGAAGATACGTATGGTCAGTTCTTTATGGAAGGTCATTCTTTTTGGGTAATATCAAAGAAAATATAAATATCAAATAATTTAAAGAATGTTCAGGAGTGGGTGGGTGGGTGAAGAAGGGGACAGAGGGGAGTAAAAAGGGGATGGATGTAACACAACAACAATAAACTTAAATTTAAAAAAAGAATGTTCAATTAATCAAGAAACATTTTTTAACAGAATGTCTAGAATTGTAGCATCAGCTGATATGAAAGTCTAAAATTGTGGTCAGTACCACCCACGATGGTACTATCACTGATGTTTTGATAGAATACCACAAATCACAGAAAGAACCAGTTATATTTTATATTTTCTGGATTTTCCTAGGAGAATATCTGGTTGCTTACAATTGGATTTCCTTAAGAATGAATGCATAAATGGATAATCCTGTCTAGGGAATTAAAAAATGTAGAGGCTGACCAACTTTGAGGTATTCAGAAGATTTTTACTTACAGTCCACTGTTGAAATACTTACCATAACCTCTAAAGAGAGACTCTCTTGTCACTTTCACCATTTTACAGATACAGAAATAGAGATACAGAGCTCAAATAACTGTTCAAGCAAGTAAGTAGCAGAACTGGTAATTAAGCTCAAGTTTCCTAATTCATAATCTAAAAAAGTGTAACATGATTAAGTTTATTTCTTCGCATAAGCCCTTTGTCAAAGAAGCATACTTGAAGGAAATCCTAAGCTTTCCCTTACTTTAAATGTTAAATGATTCTCCAATGTTCATTTTAATATCTTTGGTTAGTAACCATCAATAAAGGTTTAGACAGCAAGAGCATGCACTTAAATCATTCTTGTCATCTGTAAATGTTAACATTTAGGTCCTCCAGGTGTGGCCAAGGATCCCTTCTGTCCCTTAACATGCAGCGACCACAAAGGCATTGAACTATCTTGGGGTCCATGACTACTCCTGGCAGTGTGTTGTAGAAGATATCTTTCACTACTGATACTACTAAAGGAGGGTAGTATCATGGAGAGGTAAATGGCAAAGTTGCTGAAGAATAAGGACTAGCTGACAAACATATTGCTGGAACAACTGACTATAAAAGTTATAGCTGGCCTAGGGGAACGAGATATAGTTTACTTCAGGGAGAACATCTCCTTCTCCATTGCAAGGCACTTGTGATAGTCTACAATGTTTTCTCTTTAAATAAAATTTATCTCAAAGGAAAAAACACTTTCCACTATTTAATACTTTGATGTTAACATTGAATAAGCTCTATGCCTTTTTTTTTCTCTTCTTATTTTATAACTAGTTAAACCAGAATACATAGCACTATCTACAGCAAAACCATACCTAATTCACTGATTTTACAAGTGTTTGAGTGTGTAATATGTTCTAAGTACTGTCCAAGGTGCTGGGGATGCGGTAGTGAACAAAACAAAGTTCCTGCTTACACAGGAATAAACATCCCCCCTCCCAATCCTGGGCTTCACGTCATCCTGTGCCTGACTCCAGTGAATCCTGGCATTACTCACTCTGTACATGCAGCTCCGTGGCCTTGTTCACCAAGGACATTAAATCACAGGTTGTTTGCACAGCAGCTCGGAACCGATCTAGCCCTCCCTTCTGTGAGGTAGGGTCTAGTTTAGGATGGGGAGCCGTGTGCGCCAAAAGGTGATCTAAATAACGAGCAACTTCATCACCACAGGGAGCTGCAAGGTTAGTGGAGGGGGGGGTGAAAAGAAAAAGAATGAACATTTTAATACTTCAAAATCTAACCCACCAACAGAATGCCTGGATCTTGTGCCTGTAACATAGCACCAGAAGTTGGTTGTTTTATAGCTCATGGGGAAGAAAGTATGTGATCATTATACACCCTTGTAGCTTTCCCATTTAAAAACTGGCCATTTACCAGGACTCACTTGTTCTTCAACTTCTCTGAGACAATACTGGGGCCCCTGGAAGTAGTATGTGGTTAATTTAGGACAAATGGTGCAAGCATTTTGTATGCAAGCACATGACGATAATGGTGGTGGTGGAGGAAAAGCAGAACAAGGCCCTTTGAGTCTCACTGGCACAATAAGACTTTTGTGAGGAAGGGCAAAAATCGTCCACTAAACATTGAGTCTAGCTGAAAATAGACAGATTTCACAAATGGAAAGCTACAGCTGCTAACAACAACAACAACAAAAATTTCCATGTGGCATTGGTGTTGAAAGGACTACTGGCCACACATTTGTCTTTTAGTCACCTCATTTATATTTATTCACTGAGCATTTACTGCCTACTATGTATCAGGTGGTGCACTAAGTGCTGAGGTTTCAGGGGTGAAAAACACATATGTGGTCCTTAGTTCCTTGGGCTCCCCATCTTCCATATACCTTCTATATCATTATTTCTGGCTGTGGAAAATGGAAACAAATATACATATACCCTGTGGGTACTTAACATTTCAGACTTTACATGAACATTGACGATATTTATAATTGGGAAAGCACTCTTTGGATCAATACTGAAGTCTACTAGGTCAGTCATGCATCATCCAGTGTTTGACCATCTTTGGTGATCTCTTAAGATGTCTTTCTGTGCTCTGATATGACTAATGTGAACTTAAAAAACTGTAAGAATGGAACTCATACTTAGTGATATCCTAATGACAAATATAACCTTGAATACAATGAGATTCTTGGGTGGAGGGTTATAAAGAATATGGACTTCAAACTAATATAACTAATATAATATTGTGTACTGACTATACTTTAAAAATATGGGGAGAAGTGCTATTCTCGTGGAAGGGCTGGCAAGTGATAGACGCATCCATTGTGAAACCATTGATGAGTAGAATAAGTCCAGAGAGGAAAAAGTGACTCAGAATGCATAATATCAAATTCAGTAATACTGGGCTGGTCAAAAACTCTGTTAAGATTTTTCTGTAAAATAGAAGACATTTTCATTTTTACCAATAACTTCATTGATTTGGATATTTTTGACTATGTCAGCTCTGTCCCATGTGTATAACACTGATTATTCTCAATTAATGTCTCAATTTGATTGCTATCAACCTCAACTGGTCTACCCAACCATAGAGCATTGTCCAGGGAGGAGTCTCCAACACAAAACTTCACAAACCACTTTTGACATGTTTGATCAGTCACAACACCTTCTCCATACACTACACAAATCTTGTTTTGCATTTCAGCTGTGTTTTTACCTTTCTTGAAATAATAAAGCATAATATACCAAAAATGTTGCATGTTTTCTTCCATTTTCAATATTAAAATGGCTACACAAAAATTCACCAATTTTGGTAAGTTTTTTTCAAATGCATGCTGATATGACAGCCGTCACAATACAATCTAACAAATTTGTTTTGAATTAAGTTAAAGACCACTAAGCACTTCTAGAGCTATTTTATGGGGGAAAAACCCAACTTTTGGCCAACCCAATACATATCATTAAAAACTTATGTTTTAGAAATTAATCTAAGAGATAGAGTGCTACAGATGGAAATTACAATTACCCATGGAATAGCAAACAACCTCAATATATGATCATTCTTGTCTGGTTTTCCAAATAGTTCAGTTTATGCCAAGATACATATCATGACTTTTGTTATTATTGATAACAGGAGCTAACCTTATATTTAATGCACTTTTCCAACAAAGAAATTCACGCTATTTCAGATCTTACAAAACCAAATATAGAGTGAATTAAATGGTTCTTAGGTGAGTAAATGCTGAGCCCAGAAAAGAAAACAGTCCTTCTGAGTACTAATATGTTGGTCTATTGTATATGAGATTATGCTTACTACTGCACTGAGGAAAGCTAATTTATTTTTTCTTGTCTCCAACAAACCACTCTTAAGATAAAGAGACTGGCTGCCTAAATATATAGGGTAACAGTTAAACACCCAGACAATGAAGAGGCAAATCGTGTTTTAGATAGCTAGCAGAATAATTTGCTCCTATTTCCCTTTTTCCTTTTGAGTCTCAAACACTGTAATGCTTGCCCTGCCTTAGTCAGTATTTTAACACTTTAGGGTGCTTCTCAGCCATTTTAAATATATGCCTCCATGATGTTTTCTCACTATGTCATCTTAGTGTTCCTAATAGTCAATTAGACTTTGCTGTGCTATATTTGTGCGGTTTGTAACATAAAAGCAATAGCATACCAAATAGGTTTTTCTTTCAAACTATGCAGACCTCCCAGGAGATTCTGAAGTGGTCATATATATAAAAAGCACTCTGATTTAATTTCATGTTTATGTTTTAATGTAAAAAAAGTAGGAGCATATGTGTATAGTTTTTCAACTATATACTTGATTAAATCTCTCACTCATCACTGCTCCCTGTCATTCTGAAATCACTAGCCATTTTACATTCCCAGCAGAGAACTCTTCCCTAACCTTACTTAGTAAGGAATATTCAAATTTATATTCTGCAATTGCAACAGGGATATTAGTCCAGAAACCAAAGGTAAGTAGAGGATGAAAAGTGAAGCCAAACAAAAAGTAGGTGTATTAAATAGGAGTGAGACTGCTGGCAGTGAGAAACATTAAGGAAGATACTCAATAATGCTTTGTATTCTTGTCCAGCAAGGCCAATGCCTTTATGAAGCCTCCTTACCATTACTGGTTGAATCATAGCTATTCATCCAGTCACAAGATTCTAGCTCGTTATAGCTGTCATCATAATCTTCACTGTACATCTTACTTTCAGGTCCAGGGTCCATGAAGCTCAAATGTGTGCAGCAAGATGTTGTCAAAAACTCTGACAATTTACCTGTTTGAATCCTGACAGTTAGAGGGTAAACATAAAACAAGAAATCAGAGAAACTGCTTTTCAACAAGACAAGTTAGCGAGAAAATGATACTCAGAATGCTTTGTTGGGGGATTACTAATGTTTATACATTTTTATAAATTTTATAAAATTTTACTACACTCCTAGGCATGATGTATTGTAGGTTAGGGTACTGTGCTAATAGAAACTACAATTATGGGTTCACAATCCATGAGCAGATCAGTTTTGCTTTCTTTCACTGCTATGTTGCCATGTTCATAACTACTGTCAAACATCTAGCCAAAATTTCCATTGGCTACCAGAGAATCTAGAATAGAATAAAGAAAAAATATCATAAACTCATCACATCATTTAAAAATATACTCAAAAAAGACCATTTTGAAAATAAAAGATGGTACTTGAAAATGTTATAAATTATAGAAGATTGTAAGCCATATCTTCCCCTACTTATAAAGCCAATTGCAAAGCCCAAAAGGAAAGTCAATAATACTGATTTTCTAAAGAAGTTTGAAGGGGCTTCCAATGGCCAGATCCTACATAATTTGAACACTGAAACAAATGATGACAGGAATGGAGCATGACATAAAAGTAAAATAAAAACCCAAGAATCTATGCTGAAACTAAAACTACAAAATAAAAGGGGGTATGGAAAAGCTGTATTTTCAATTGAAGGGTTCCAAATGTTAAATGTACACAGAATAATAGAAACACAGAACCATCATTTTACGACTCCACTAATAATAAATAACTGCTTCATCAATGGAAGCTAAGGCTGTTTAGTGAAAGACTACTGGACAAAGGATATGGAAAAAACCCGAAAGCTGCCACTTTTAACAAAACTGAGGGACAATCTGCAAAATAACTGACCTTCCTTCTTCAAAACTGTAATGGAAGCTGTCGTGAAAAATTAACAAAAGACTGGGGAATTATCCAACATTAAAAGACATCACAGAGACATAACTAAATGCCAATGTTTGATCTTTGATTGGATCTTGGGGTGGAAAAAAGCTATGGGAAAAATTACTGGGACAAAAGAGTAATTTTGAATATGAGCTCTATATTAGACAATAGTATTGTATCAGTAATAAATTTTCTGAATGTGATTATTACATTGCAGTTATATAAGAGAATACTCTTATTCTTAGAAGATGGAAACTGAAGTACTTAGGGTAGAAAAGTAATGATATTTCTGCTAACTCTCACATAGTTCAGCAAAAAGGAAGTGTGCGTGTCTGCACGTGTATGTGTGTGTGAGAGAGAGGAAGGAGGGTAGGGAAAAATACAGGGAGGGAGGAGTGGAAGGAACGAAAGATTTTTAAATACAATTTGTTACCTTAAAATATTTCAAAATACAGTTAGGAAAAAAGAAAAGAAAAGTAGCCAGAATTGAACAGTTACATAACATTTTTTTAAACAGTAAGTTTTCTTATCCAGTGAATTAAGATCTAGGCAAAGATCGGGGTGACGAAAATTTCCAACACTTCTCTATAACATTAAATTCCTTCATTTGGTCTTTCAAACATGAGCTTCTCTGAATAGGATGAGATTGTTGTTATAAGATACACAGAAAAAAATATCATGCTTAGTAAAATAAGTCAGGCAGAAAAAGTTAAGAACCATACAATTTCATTCATAAGTGAGAGCCAAAACTGAAATCAACACATGAACAAACAAGAAAAGCAAACAAAACAAAAACTCATAGACACGACAATATGGTAGTTACCAGAGGGGAAGATGGGCAGGGGGTAGTAAAAGGTAAAGGGGACCAAATATATGACGGAAGATGATTTGACTTTGGGCGGTGCACACATGAAGCAATATACAGATCATGTACCATAGAAATATACACCTGAAATTTATATGATCTTATTAAGCAATGACATCCCAATAAATTTAATATAAAAAGATGCATATATGAAGCAAAAAAAGGTACACAGAAAGGTATAACAAGTCTATGATTACTGTACCCAGCTTGCAAATTTGATTTCATTTCACTAAAGAGTATGTAGGGGTCACTTACCTTGCTCCACCAAAATAGCCATCCTGCATTTTTCGGAGTACTGCCAGGATACTTGAATTCAGGCTGGCTCCATCTTCATCTTGAAGAGAATTTTATTAAACAATCTTTGTGATTTTACCTTTTAACTAGGGGGAATCTTTCAATCATTTCAAACCAACAGTCTGATGAGGATGATACCAATGAGACACTCCTCATTGACCACCCTGTATTTCAACAATTCATCTGAAAACCAACAACATTGCAGAATGGGAAAATGGTTAAGGGATGATGACCAATAGAGTTCCTCAAAGACAGTATCTTATTTATCATAAATACTTAGCACAGATTCCAATGCCAGACGACCTGACTACTGAATGCTGACAGCAATCAATAACAGCAACCATTTGTTGAATGTTACATGCCAAGCACTATATTAAATATTTTATATAATATTATGCCATCTAATGAGTCTCAATTTATGTGTGTACACATAAAAATATTTAGAACACTAAGAACTATATGACTTTATTTGAAGGAAATAGTACTACACATATTCTTCATGATCCACTTTTTCTAACTCATCATTTGCAAAAGCTAAAAATGATTCCAAGGCAGACATTTAGATAGTTTTTGTATGAGATCTGTCCTATAAGTATTGAGCACAAACTGTTAATTATATTGACTGACACATTGGCTCCATAACTTTTGGGACAGATCTTGTATATAAGCAATACAGTGATGAAGATCATTGTACCTGCATCTCCCCACCCCTGCCAAAGTCAAACCCACTTGTTGTCCATGTCCATGGGTCATCCATGCTGGTTCCTTGGCTAAACTGTTCCCCTTCTTTGCCTCCTTCTCTCCCTCCCCACTCTTCCCCTCTGCACACTGAAGGTCTGTTCCTTGTATTCATGTTTCAGGTTCTGTTTTGCTTGTTTGTTTTGCTCATCAGTGTTCTGTAATGGGTGAGATCATATGGTATTTGTCTTTCACTGACTGGCTTATTTCACTAAACATAATACTCTACGGTTCCATCCACATTGCCACAAAAAGTAGCGGCTTCTTTCTTTCTGCTATGTGATATTCCTTGTGTAAAACATTGTACCTACACCTATATATACTTATTCTATTATCTCCTTAGGGGAAATTCTTACAAGTAGAACTCTTATGACAAAGGAACACTTAAAAAAGTTTTTATATGAGAGCTACAACAGCATCAAAAAGGACATAGAAACTATCAATAAATGCCAGGAGGAAATGAAGAATACAATTTATGAATGGAAGAATACAGTAAAAGGAATCAACAGTAGGCTAGAGGAAGCAGAGGACCGGATCAGTGAGTTGAAGGATAATGTAGACAAATACTCCAAGACAGTACAAGAGAATAAAAAAAGGCTGAACAAGATTGAAGAGGGGTTAAGAGCTGCGGGACAACATGAAACATAACAATCCATATCATAGGGATACCAGAAGGAGAAGAGAAACAAGGAATGGAAAACCTGTTCAAAAAAGTCATGATAGGAAATTTCCCTAACATGATGAGTGAAAACATTACTCAAGTTCAGGAAGCACAGAGAGTCCCAATGAAGATCAGCCCAAACAGACCGACACCAAGGCACATTATTATTAAAATGGCTAATTTCAAAGACAAAGACAGAATCCTAAAAGCATCAAGAGAGAAATGACAAATAACATTTAAGGGGGCCCCAATAAGGCTATCAAATGATTATTCAACAGAAACAATTCAAGCCAGAAGGGAACAGCAAGAAGTATTTCAAGTAATGGTACACAAAGGCCTGCAACCAAGAATACTCTACCCAGCAAGGCTCTCATTCAAGATATAAGTAGAAATAAGGAGTTTCCCAGACAAAAAAAGACTAAAAGAATACATCTCTACCAAACCAACATTGTAAAAAATGCTAAAGGGTCTGCTTTTAAAATAAATAAATCGCCCTGGCTGGTGGCTCAGTGGATAAGGTGCCGGCCTATGAACCCAAAAGTGGCAGGTTCGATTCCCCAGCCAGGGGCACATAATGAGGTTGCAAACCAGGTCTTCAGCCAGGTCCACAGCTGGAGGCAGGTGAAAAAGGCAACCATACATTGATTTCTTTTTCTCTTTCTCTCTCTTTCTTTCTTTCTTTCTCTCCCCCACCCCTTTCTCCCTTCCCCACTCTCTAAAAATAAAAAAAATATTTTAAAAAAAGAAACATTAAAAAAAATAAAAATAAAAATAAAAATAAAAATAAAAAAAATGAAATGAAGAAACAGAGAAAGCCTAAGAGGAATACAGGTACAAAGGGAGAAAATGGCCATGAATAAGTATCAATCAATAATAACCTTAAATGTAAATGGATTAAATGCACCAATCAAAAGACATAGGATAGCCGAATGGATAAGACAACATGACCCACATATATGCTGTCTTCAAGAGACCCACCTCAGAACAAAAGATCAACATAGATTGAGAATGAAGGGATGGAAAAATATATATCAAGCAAATGGACATGAAAAAAAAGCTGGAGTAGCAATACTTATTTCAGACAAAATAGATTTTACAATGAAGGCCATAAAAAGGGACAAAGAAGGACATTTCATAATACTTAAGGGAACAATCCATCAAGAAGAAATAACTCTGGTAAACATACACGCACCCAAAACAGGAGCTCCAAAATATATAAGGAAAATCTTGGAAGACTTTAAGAAAGACATAGACAGCAACACACTAATAGTAGGGGATTTTAATACCCCACTATCAACAATGGACAGATCTTCCAAACAAAAAATTCCCAAAGATGTTGTGGCATTGAACAACACTCTAGAGGAAATGGACCTAACTGATGTATACAGTCTTTTACCTCAAAGAAGCAAAATACACATTCTTTTCAAATGCACATGGATCATTCTCTAAGATAAACCACATGGTATGTCACAAGACAAGCCTCCACAAATACAGGAAAATTGAAATCATACAAAGCATCTTCTCAGACCACAATGGCTTGAAACTAGAAACCAATCTCAAGGGGAAAAAAAAAACAAAAATACTCTAACTCAAGGAGACTGAATAATATGCTTTTAAGTAATGAATGGGTTAACAATGAGATCAAAGATGAAATCAAAAAGTTCCTAGAAACAAATAACAATGAACACACAACAGCCCAAAACCTATGGGATACAGCAAAGGCAGTGCTCAGAGGGAAATTTATAGCAATACAGGCCTACCTAAAAAGGTCACAAGAAGTTTATAAAAACAACCTAACCACAAAGCTGCAAGAATGAGAGGAGCAACCACAAACAAAGCCCACGGCATGTAGAAGGAAGGAAATCATCAAGATCAGAGCAAAACTAAATAACTCAGAGATTCAAACTACAATTCGAAGAATCAACAGGTCCAGGAGCTGGTTCTTTGAAAAAATAAACAAAATTGACAAGCCTTTATCCAGACTCATCAAGAAAAAGAGAAGACCCAAATAAACAGAATCAGACGTGACAGAGGAGAAATCACAACTGATACCTTAGATACACAAAACATTAGTTTTAGTAACAATGTTTGTTTACTACAAACATTGTTTGTAGTAAGAAATTACTACAAACAACTATATGACAAAAAATATGACAACCTGGATGAAATGGACACATTTCTGGAAATGTATAATCTACCAAAACTGAACCCTGAAGAAGCAGAAAGCCTGAATAGGCCAATAACAACTAGTGAAATTCAAGAAGTAATCCAAAATCTCCCAAAACACAAAAGCCCCGGACCAGATGGATACACAGGTTAATTTTACCAAACAAACATTTAAAGAAGAACTAACTCCTATCCTTCTCAACCTATACCAAAAAATACAGGAAGAGGGAAGACTCCCAAATTCTTTCTATGAGGCCAATATTATTCTAATCCCAAAACCAGGGCAAGACACAACTAAGAAAAAAAGCTACAGGCCAATATCTCTGATGAACATAGATGCTAAAATTCTCAACAAAATATTGGCCAACTGGATTCAGCAGTACATTACAAAGATCATACACCATGATCAAGTGGGTTTCATCCCAGGGATGCGAGGATGGTACAACATTCATAAATCAATAAATGTAATACACCACATCAACAAATTGAAAGATAAAAACCATATGATCTTATCGATAGATGCTGATAAAGCATTTGACAAAGTACAACAACCATTTATGATAAAAACCCTCAGCAAAATGGGAATGGAGGGAGCATACCTCAACATCATAAAGGCCATCTATGAGAAACCTGAAGCTAACATCATACTCAATAGGCAAAAATTAAAAGCTTTCCCCCTAAGATCAGGAACGAGACAAGGCTGTCCACTTTCTCCACTTCTATTCAACATCGTCTTGGAAGTCCTAGCTATAGCCATCAGAGAAGAAAAAGGAATCAAAGGTATACAAATTGGAAAGGAGGAAGTCAAACTGTCATTATTTGCAGAAGATATGATAGCGTACTTACAAAACCCGATTGGCTCCACCAAAAACTTACTCAACCTATTAAGCAAATTTAGCAAAATAGCTGGGTATAAAGTCAATATTCAGAAATCAACAGCATTTTTGTATACCAATAATGAAACAACAGAAATAGAAGCTAAAAAACAAATCCCATTTACCATAGCAACAAGAAAAATAAAGTGCCTAGGAATAAACTTAACTAAGGAGGTAAAAGACCTGTACTCATAAAACTACAGAACAATGAAGAAAGAAATGAAGGAAGTTACAAATAAATGGAAGCATATACCCTGTTCATGGATGGGAAGAATTAACATCATTAAAATATCCATACTACCCAAAGCAATCCACAGATTCAATGCAATCCCAATTGAAATACCAATGACAGACTTCACAGAAATAGAAAAATACTTCAAAAATTTATATGGAGCCAAAAATGCCCACGAATAGCCACAGCTATCTTGAGAATGAAGAACAAGGTAGGAGGAATCGCAATACTGGACTTCAAACAATACTACAAGGCTACTGTCATCAAAACAGCATGGTACTGGCATAAGAATAGACATACAGATCAATGGAACAGAATAGAGAGCCCAGAAATTAACCCAGGACTCTATGGTCAACTAATATTTGACAAAGGGGGAAGAAACATCAAATGGAGTAAAAACAGTCTCTTCAACAAATGGTGTTGGGAGAACTGGACAGCAATATGCAAAAAGATAAAACTAGACCACCAACTTACACCATACACCAGAATAAACTCAAGATGGATAAAGGATTTAAACATAAGCAGTGCCACCATAAAGGTCCTGGAGAAAAATACAGGCAGTAAACTTTCGGATATCCTACGCAGAAATATGTTTACTGATACTTCACCAAGGGCAAAGGAAATAAAAGAACAAATCAACAAATGGGACTATATCAAAATGAAAAGTTTCTGTTCAGCTAAAGAAAACATCAGCAAAATTCAAAGGGAACCAACTGTATGGGAAAACATAATTGCCAATGATACCTCAGACAAGGGGTTGATCTCCAAAATATATAAGGAACTAATCTAATGCGACTCAACACCAGGGAGACAGACAACCCAATTAAAAAATGGGCCAAGGACCTGAACAGACAACTCACTGAGGAAGATATACAAAGAGCTCAGAGGCATATGAAAGAATGCTCAACATCACTAGTCATCAGAGAGATGCAAAGTAAAACCACAATAAGATACCACCTCACCCCTGTCAGAATGGCAATCATCAACAAGTGTTGGTGAGGATGTGGGGCAAATGGAACCCTGGTGCACTGTTGGTGGGAATGCAGGCTGGTGCAGCCACTGTGGAAAACAGTATGGGGTTTCCTTAAAAAACTAAAAATGGAATTGCCTTTTGATCCAGCAATTCCACTACTTGGACTATACCCAAAGAATCCTGAGACACCAATTCAGAAGAACCTATGTACACCTATGTTCATAGCAGCACTATTTACAATAGCCAAGTGCTGGAAACAGCCTAAGTGCCCATCAGTGGAGTATTGGATCAAAAAACCTTGGTACATTTACACAATGGATTACTATACAGCAGAAAGAAAGAAGGAACTCCTACCCTTTGCAACAACATGGATGGAACTGGAGAGTATTATGCTTAGTGAAATAAACCAGTCATGAAGGACAAATACCTTATGACCTCACCCATTA
>PVIW01010206.1:19122-46013 GCA_004026585.1 Noctilio leporinus
GGTGGGGAGGGGGACAGAGGGGAGCAAAAAGGGGATGGATGTAATACAGCAGCAATAAAATTTTTATAAAAAGATTTTTTTATTCATTATTTTTAGAGCGAAAGGCAGGGAGGAAGGAAGAAAGGGAAAGAAGCATCAGTGTATGGTTGCCTTTCACCTACCTCCAGCTATGGACCTGGCTGGAGACCTGGCTTGCAACCTGATTATGTGTCCTGGCTGGGAATCAAACCAGCAACTTTTGGATTCTCAGGCCAGTGCCTTATCCACTGTGCCACCAGCCAGGGCTTAAGATTTTATTTACTTATTTTTAGAGAGAGGGGAAGGGAGAGAGAAAGAGAGGGAGAGAAGCATCAATGTGTAAGAGATACATTGATCGGTTGTCTCTCACATGTCCCCAACTGGGGACTGGGCCCACAAACCAGGCATGTGCCCTGACTAGGAATCAAACTGACCTTTTGTTTTGTGAGACAATGTCCAACTAACTGAGCAGGGCTTTATGACACATTTGTAAAATGACTGTGTAATAATTCATGGTATGGACTTGACCTGTCATAATTTAAAATTACTGAAGTTGGCATACAATATTATAGTTTCAAGTATGCAACACGGTGATTCAACATTTATATACCTTACAATGTTAATCACCTTTTTTCACCACGCATTCATTACAATGTTATTGGCTATATTCCCTGTTCTGTAAACTACATCCCTCGGGTTTATTTTATAACTGGAAGTTTGTACCCTTTATTACCATTTACCTATCCTTCCACCTCCTCCCCTCTGGAAACCATCAGTTTGTTCTCTTTGAGTCTGTTTCTCTTTTACCTATAGTCTTTTAAACTCTATTACCTTGTCTAAATTTGTTAGACATGGTATATGTACCAAAGCTTTTATATCTACTCATCTAGTGATGGATACTTGCACTATTTCCAGAGCTTGGCTATTGTAAAAAACGCTATGAACATATAGGTGCATATGTTCTTTTGAATTGGTGTTTCAGGATTCTTTGGATATATTCCCAGGAGTGGGATTGCTGGGTCAAAAGGCAGTTCCATTTTTAAATTTTTGAGGAAATTCCACAGTTTTCCACAGTGGCTATACTAAATGTCTGCATTCCCATCAACAATGCACCAGGGTTCCCTTTTCTCCTCAACAGCATTTGTTGTTTGTTAATTTATTGATGATAGTCATACTGACCAAAGTGATATTTCATTGTAATCTTACGGGACCACTATTGCATATGTGGTCTGTCATTGACTGGAACATGGTTATGTTGCACATGACTGTATTAGGCATTTCTATTTCGAAATCTCTATCACCACAAACTGAACATGTCCCTTTACAACTGGCATCTTTTTATAGAATTTCTTTGCTTCTCTCAATGGGAGAATTATTTACCCAGTTTGTAAATCTTGGCATTATCTTGATTCATATCTCATATCTAGTTGGCCAGCACGTAACCTGAAGGGGTTGTTTAAAATGATTCTTTGTGGGGCAGGGAAGAGGACAGGGGACAGAGGAGAGGAATGGATGAAAAAATGAAACAATTGTAATACAACAATAATAAATTAATAGAAAAAGAAAAAAATAAAAGTAAAATGATTCTTGTATCCTTATTTCCCAATCTATTTTTACTACTGCCAGTCCAGTGTATCTTCCGATCGCTCAGATTGTCCTTACTATAGTACATACTGTTTTGTTACCAAACCATCACTTTCATCATGTCACAGCTTGTTCAAAAACTTTATATTCAGACTTCTGAGAAAATGTTTTAAATATGTGCTTATTTTCAAAGTTTCCATAATCTGATCCTACCTTACTTATCCAATTTTGTTGATAATTATAACATGCAAAGCCCATTCTATTCAGGTTGGCCACTTCACTGCCCACTCACTAAGCAAAGTCGTCCTTACTTCCTGGTCTCACTCATGGCATTTTTTCCATTAAAACACCTTTCCAATTAGGCTACATTTTCTGAAGATCATTTTGGGGACACAGTAGTTATTAAATAGGCACTTTTTAACTGCCTTAAAGAAGAAAGACAAAAAGAAGGACTACCCTACTTCTTCAAATCCTGTGCTTTTGAAACACTCTAAGAGATGTGGACTAAATCCATAACAGTTTATTTAAACTTTGAATGATTTCTGACAAAGGATTCTTCTCTAATGAAAAGGAATTTTATGTACTTTGGCAGTACAAACAGGCTTTTTGAAGCAACAAGGGAGACACAGAAAGTTAGCAATGCTTCTGCATTGGCTATAGTCCTTCAAGAACTGAGAATAATAAAGCTTTTCACCGAGTTTCAAATAATTAATGTCAGTAAGCCCAGATAATAAAGCAAAGATAAACTGTAAGGCTTTTCACTTTTCCCTGCTAGATTTTACTGCTTCAGTTAGATGAACCTGAGAAGGAGATATATCTGGGAATTTATCTATAAAACCTTGATACCCTACTGGAGTAAAACAGCTGCAGAATGTAGTTTTACTTTCTTCAAAATGAATTGTATGAATAACCTTTCTGCAAATTGACCTAGATAGAACCAAAGATCTGAAATAGTTTCCAACCAAGTTATTCTATTACATTTTTAACTTATAGCTCTTAAATAATCTGAAATATTGTTGTGTAATTGCTTTGTTGCATGTTTACTCTAAAACATAAGTTCCATAAGAGTAGAAACCTCATCTGTCTTATTCACTTCCTATATCCCCAATCCTTAGAAAAGTGCCTGGAACAAAGTAGGAGCTAATAAATAACTACTGAAAGAATAAATGGTGAGTAGATTTCAATGACTCTAAGATGTTAAAGGACTAACCACATGACTTGTTTCAAATAAACATTCATTCCTTGCCTCATGCAACCTTACCAAGCATGGTGTGTGAGATGGGAAAGGTGATGGTGGGCTGGCCTGTCATCCTCCACCGGCTACAGAGGTAGGAGAGGTCTGTTCTAAGCATTTCTACTATCATCTTGTTGTCCAGAGCCAAGAAGAACTGTTGCTGGTCTATAAACTGAGAAAAATAAAAATAACAGCTCAAAATAATTTACTCTAACAACTGTCAATATTTAAAGTAATCACATATTCACAAGGGTGTAGAAGATATCACAAAGGCAGTAATACCTTCAAATTTAATGCCTCATTCTTCCCAAAGCATCTGATGGTCTATTGGTACACATAATAATTTTGGACATTTTTATAGTGTGTTATATAATTTAAAAAGTATTTTCAAGTACATAACTTTATTTAATTCTATAACTACTGAGTAAGGGCTTTTCTTCTTTTAATCGAAAAAATAAGGCCAAGAAACATTAAATGGATTAGTAAAGTCATATGGCTAGCAAATGGCAAGATCAGAAATAGTCTATTGTCTAATATTTTTTCTCTATACCCCAGCTGCACTACTTCAGAAATAAAATGACAAATGAAGACCTTTAGCTTACTTTCCAGAAAATAATTTCTCTTCCCCATATACACAGATATATATCAGGCTGGCTATTATAATGTGGCTAATAAACATAAAGCTAACAATGTGAAAATAATCATGACTAAAACAATGCGGACATTTTTGTTTAGAAGAGGCAAATAAAGATCTCTAGGTTTTTAAAAAGGACCCCTCCCCCAAAGAGAACACATAATTCGGTAGCTGAAGAAAAAAGACTACATTTTGTTTATAAAGGATAAATACAAGTAAAAATAAAAATAGTTTTAGTCTTAACTTTTCAAAGGAGGACAATTTTTAAAGTACTCAACATTCGTAAAATCCCTAGTCACTATTTCTGTAACACTCAGGACTATGAGTACTCTTGGTAGCCATCATCACTTGGCATAACTCAGTGCCAGATATTCAATTCAGTCCAACTCAACAAGTATTTATTGAGCAACATAGCATGTGCAAGAACTCTGACACTTGTCCAAACTCCAGTAAATGCTTTATATATAATGTTTATCTTCCATTTCCACTCATCTCAATACATGTTAAAGCTATTCCACCCACCTGTGGAGTAAAGGTAAAGATAGTTTTCCGAATGTCGTAGAGTTTTGAAGTTCCAAGGACTCCCATGTGTCTGTAGGGTCGACCACTGAGTTTCATTCTACTATTGCACCCTGAGATAGAATTGAGAAAATGGTCAAGACATTTTTAGTGTACATATCCAATTAGCAAACACTTTTTGTATTAGTTTAAATTTCCTCATTGAACAAACTAAGTTCTGAATCTCATAGTGTTCATGTAATGTACAGCACCATTACTAAACACTGTGGGGCTTTTAAAGAACTTGATGATCTTGTAAAGAATCCACCTCATCTACACATGAGAGACAAGAATACACATAAAATTAATAGTCTATGAATGATGGAATTCTATTATCAATGGTCATACACTAAATTTTCTTAAAGCCCATAAAAAGTTGCAAAAGATACACTGGTTATCAAACTTTCCAATATAAATTATGCCTCAACAATGCTGAACAAAAACCTCATTAGCTTAAAGATGACATACTAAACTGAAAAATTGAAATAAGCATGCATCTTGATCTCCTTCAATAACATAGTACTAACACATTTTATTCAATGGGACAACACATATTATCCACAGAAGTCAAAATATTGCAATGTTCTTGTGTCTGACAGGAAATTTTGTGCAACCTTACACACAGCAAAATTCACTTGGCAGAGTAGCATTTTTAAAAAATATTGAATGACAACTGTAATTGAAAAACTAAAAGTATTTTTAATCATTCTCATATAACTACAATGCAAATATTTCAAAATCAGGAAAATAACACTGATAAAAAACTATTATCCAGCCCTGGCTGGTGGCATAGTGGATAAGGTGCCAGCCTCCGAACCCAAAGGTTGCTGGTTCAATTCCCCAGCCAGGGCACATAACCAGGTTGCAAGCCAGGTCTCCAGCTAGCTCCATGGCTGGAGGCAGATAAAAGGCAACCATACACTGATGTCTCTCTCCCTCTCTGCCTCTCTCCCTACCCCTCTCTCTAAAAGTAATAAGTAAATCTTTAATAAATAAATAAAGTATCCTGACTTTAGGGGGAAAAAAACCCTATTATCCAACCCACAGACATTCAGATTTCACGCATTGTCCTAGTTGTCCTCTGTAGTAAGAATTTTTTAGGTTCAGGATCCAATCCAGAATCCTATTTACTAATTGGGTGACCTTAGAAATATTATTATTATTATTTTTAAATTTTTATTGTTGTTGTATTACATCTATCCCCTTTTTGCTCCCCTTTGTCCCCCTCCCCAAGAAATATTATTTAAATTACCTCTATCTTTCTTTCCTCTTAATAGGTCTTACCTCCTAGGGTTGCTGTATATTTTAAATGAGATATTACATAAAGCACTAGGCACAGCAGTTGATGCATAGAAACAGTAAACTCTTAGTAACCAGCAGCTGTTATTTTTATAACTTAAGAAGAAATTTAATTATTCTGGGACAAATTTCAAATTTGTTTTATCTTTTCATTGTTATCAAGGAAGAATGCTATTTTATATATTATGTGCTCTTGAATTTTAGCATGTAAGTTATAACATGGCTTTAAACAGCCAGATAATATTTTATACATGCTAGCGCACACATGTATTCTACTGACTGTATGAATTTGTGTCAGATCAAAGGTACAGTGTCTGAACAGAGTATAACTCTATTTTACTTGTATTCAATACATTTTGAAGTATGAATTTTACTGATAAACACTTTTTGTAGATATTGCACATGTTTATTATATGTATATAGTACACTAAATGTATTTAAGTCTTATTTGGGATTTATTCATATGTATGTTTATTTTTATTTTGAGGCACTATTCTTTTTAGCAAGGCACAAAGTTCAAATGATTTAAAGAAAAAACACAGGCAATTTGATGTTGATCTCTATGCTTCAGAAATACAACTCAGTAAGAAGACATACAAATAACCAACAGATATATGAAAAGATACTCAAACCTCACTAGTTATCAGGGAAGCATAAATAAAAACTACCTTGAGATACCACCTCATACCATTAGAATGGCTATTACCAACAAGACAAGTAATAACAAGTGTTGGAGAGGTTGTGGAGCAAAAACCCTCACTCACTACTGGTGGAAATATAAGCTGGTACAGCCAGTATGGAGAACAGGCTGGTGGTTCCTCAAAAAATTAAGACTAGAGCTACCATATGACCCAGCTATGACTCTCCTGATCTACCAAAAAAACAAAAAACAAAAAAACCACAACTTGAAAATGTATATTCACAGAGATTTATGCAATGTTATGTTCATTGCAGCATTATTAACAGTGCCCAAGACATGGAGGCAACCAAAGTGCTTTGTAATAGAGGACTGGATAAAGAAGACATAGTACACATACACAATAGAATACTACTCAGCCGTAAGAAAGGGTGAAATACTGCCATTTGTGACGACAGAGATGGACCTTGAGAATATTACGCTGAGTGATATAAGTTAGTCAGAAAAAAATAAGAGCCATATGATTTCACTCATATGTGGGAGGTGAAATTGAAACTCCTGGACACAGACAACAATGTAGGGGTTGCCAAAAGAAAGGGGGTGGAGTGGGGACTAATATATAGTGAAAGAAGATGATCTGACATTAGGTGGTGGACACGCAGTGCAATATACACATCTAGTATCATAGAAATGTACACTTGAAACTATATGATCCTATGAACCAATGTCACCTCAATAAATTTAATTTAAAAATTATCAACGGTAAATTTCATCATTGCTCTTTTGAAAGCACCCTATCTTTCCTTAACTCTGGCCATTTTAAAGATCTTCACTTTGTCTTGGTTCCCAGAAGTTTGATTATTAAATGCTAAAGTTTGGTTTTCTTTGTGTTTATCTTAAAGATTTTTAGTCTTTGTGTGATTTTGATATCTTTAGTTTTGAAAAAAATTTGGTCATTATCTCATCAAATACTTTGTTTCATCTTTTACTCTTTTCCTTAGACTTTAGATCTTTTCATGATATCTGTCTCCAAATGCTTTTAATTCTCTATCCTTTATTTTCTATGCTTCAATTTGGATATTATCTACTGACTGACCTCAGTTCATTAATTCTCCTATGTTGTATCTCATATGGTATTAATCCCATTCATTACATTCCTAATTTTAGTTACCGTGTTTTTTAGTTTTGGGAGTCCATTTGACCCTTTTTTATATATTCCAGTTTTCCAGTGAAGTGTTCATCATCTAAATTTATTTGTATTTTTATTATTTTTTAAGATTTTATTTATTATTTTTAGAGAGAGGGGAAGGGATACAGGGAGAGAGGGAGAGAGAGATCAATGTATAGTTGTCTTTCACCTGCCTCCAGCTACCGATCTGGCTGGAGATCTGGCTGGAGACCTGGCTTCCAACCTGGTTATGTGCCCTGGCTGGGAATTGAACCAGTGACCTTTGGGTTCGCAGGCCAGCTCCTGATCCTCTGTCAGTAGGACTAAAAGGTAAGACCAGAAACACACACACGCACATACATAGTGAATCTATGTATGTACAATAAATGATAAAGGTGACATTTCAAAATAGTGTTTATATAAACTATTCTATTAACTGTTCTGAAAAGACTAGTTAATTATTTGGCAAACAAGTTATACTTCTTACCTGATAAGATAAACTAAAATGAAAAATCTAGACTAAAAGTTAAATGTAAACTTGTAACCATAAAGAAGAAACAATGCAGTGAATATGTATCAGACCTAGGAATGGGGTCTATCTCTCCTAGTATGACAGCAAAGAAAGAAACCAAAAAGGGGAAACTTTTACTACACTATATAAAGATTTGAGTTGAGTATTTACAAGTTTCTTATGTTCCCAAAGTTGACTGACTTCATAAATTGAAAAAATTATGGAACTGAAATATATGAAATAATAAGTGTTTGAAATGTAGTGAGAAAATCCAATTTAGATAACACATATAAATTAACATGTCTGGTGAAAAATATCTCTTTTTCCTTGGTGGCATTAGATATATCATTTGATGTATGCTTAAAGCAATTGTTACTGTGAAATTGTTGCAATAATAGAACTGTGAAGAGTCAGTCATTTGATAATTCATCAAACCACACATTTGTTGACTTTCCCAGGGAATCTATTCTGTGTCTCCTATTTGTACAAAATTTCATTGTTACAGCATTTACATATAAAATTGTGTTATAATTATTTGGTTATATGTCTATGCCTCTTATAACATCTAACCCAGTGCTTGGTACATAATAAGTGAGCAAAAGATCCTTATGAAAGAATGATGAATGAAGTGAAGAAGTATATTTGAAAACTAACTTTGGTTTTTCAATTCAGTCTCTAAAATAATTTGATCATTCATTAGACTAAAGACTCATCAGTCCTTATTTCCTTTGGCTAGGAAATAATAACTTAGTAAAAGGCCCAAAACAGTGTAGGCTTTGAAAAAGTAATCGGTAAGGAGTTTGCTTCTGTTTGTTGGAGAGATCTGATGTGATGCAGGTAGAGTACAGGAATGATGACTCAGAGCTTGAAAGTCACCTATATCCTAGTAAAATTATTCTGAGTTTAGAACAATGGATGTGACAAATCAAAGATAAAATTGGCCTATCAACTTCTGCTTGACAGCCAGAGAGAATCAGGTCAAAGGTACCAGTAGCACTTGCATGAACCCCAAACCATAGAGACTTCTTTGAGAGGCAAAGACAATGACAAGATCAACTAATACTCTGGGAGTAAGATTTGGGCTACACAAAGAAATACCTTCTTTATGTCAAGAGGATTAGTGCTAGTGGACTGATATCTGGAGATTAGGAGCACATTATATATAATCTGAGGTTAGAAGAAATGGTCAAGGATATACATGTATATAAAACCAGCAGGAAGCAAGTTCTGGGAAGGACTGAGGTATGTATTCCACCTAGTTAAGTATCAACCCAAATTGATCTCAGATATTTCAATCTTGACTTGGCATTTACCTCAGATAGGGTTGAGTAGGGGAGGGAACTAGGTACTCAGAATTTTATAATATTCCAGCTAATTTGTGGCTAGATTTTAGAAGTTAATTAGGATCTGAGAACTGTATTCAATAAATGTATTAATTTCTATGTACTTATATTTTAGTTTTCCATTTTTAGTAAAGTGTCTTTGAAAGACTTCAATTAAAAAGGAAAAGGATTTCCTACATTATTGCTATGATGGACGAAGGGGGAAATCTGTATATTTCTAAGGCCAAATGCAATGTTAATAGCTCTGGGAATTCAGACTTGCCAGTAGACAAGAAGACCTTTCTTCCCTAAGATCTTTCATGGATAATTCCATCTCTAATCCTAGGAGGATTCTCCTGAGAAGGCCATGATTCAAAGGCCTAATCTCTTCAAACATGCCCTCTGTATGAATGCATACTCTGATCTTTTGTTCTTTCCGAAGCACTAGCTAAAGGTTGTCCAGCCACACCCTTGACTATTTTTCCAGAGCATGCTTTCCTGACAGCGACTCTCCCATTTTTGTAATTTTTTCCACTCTAGGTTAAGTGGAGAATTTCATCAAGTCCTGCTTTGTTTTCTTCTGTTTTGCTTAACTGTTCCCTCAGTTCATCTCTTTCCTCTTGCATTGTACTATAAGCAGCAAGAAAAAAACAGGACATGATTTCAATACTTTGCTTGAAATCACCTCAGCTAAATATCCAAGTTCAGCATTTATAGTCCTGTTTTCCACATAACTATAGGACATAACTCAACTAAATTTTCTGTCACTATGTAACAAGGATCCTTTTCTCTCAAGTTATTCCTCATTTTCCTGAGCCTTTACCATCAATACCTCTATAACAGTTTGTTTCAAGCAACCTGGAATTTTTCGATCCCGTAACCCAAAGTTCTTCCAGACTCTATCCGTTACCCAATTCCAAAACCACTTTCAGCTATTCATTACAACAAAAACCCTCTTGCCCAAGTACCAAAATGTGTACCACTTTCCTATTTCTGCTGTAAACAAATTATCATAAACTTAGTGACTTAAAACTACACATGTTTATTCTCTTACAGTTTTGGAGGTCTGAAGTTCAAAATCAGTCTACAGGAGTGAAATAAAATCAAGATGACAGCAAGGATTGGTTTATTCTGTAAGCTCCAGGGGAGAATCTGTTCTTGCCACTTCCAACCTCTGGAGACTGTGGGCATACTTTGGAAATCTTTGGCTCACAGCTACATCACTCTGCTCTCTTGTTTCTATTGTCACATTTACTTCTATAGTCTCATCTCCCTCTGCCTTTCTTTTTAAATATTTTTATGTGTTTATTTTTAGAGAGAAGGGAAGGGAGAAAGAAAGAGAAGGGGAGAAACATCAATGTGTGGTTGCCTCTCGCAAGCCCCCAACTGGGGACCTGACCCACAACCCAGGCATGTGCCCTGACTGGGAATCGAACCAGAGACCCTCTGGTTCACAGGCTGGTGCTCAAACCACTGAGCCAGAGCAGCCAGGGCTGCCTTCCTTTTATAAGGAACTTGTGATTACATTTAAAGTCCACCTAGATAATATAGGTTAATCCTCATCTCAAGCCCCTTAGTTTAATCATACCTGCAAAGTCTCTTTTGCCATATATGGTAATCTTCACAGGTTGGAAGAATTAGGACCTGGGTTCTTTGGGAGCCATTATTCAGCCTTCCACAAGGGTAGTTCAGACATTTTGTGTATCTCTTTAAAGTTAATAGTGTAGTAATTTGTCTAATGTGAAATTTGTAATAAGTTGTGTAAACTTATAATTTGTAGTCATTTATGTAATGTGTCCATCACTAAGTTTAATATATAAGTTGAATAAAAATAAGTACTAATTAAAAATAAGCATTATATTAAGAAGTAGAATTTCATTATATTGTCAACCAATTCATTACATGATGAAGCATAAAAGACCTAAAACAAGTTCTTTGGCTATTACTCTATGTAAAACTAGCATTTATTCAAAATGAAAATATAAGTTCCTAGAAAGGAGAGAACCTGTTAGTTAAGCACACACTTGGAATGGAGATACAATATTGCCTGGTGACAGTCATGCCCTATGTATCAAAGAGTTCATAAAACACACCTAAAATGATCAAGACTGCTCAGGATATATAATGTTAGAAACTTAGATTCCGGAGACTCTAAATTCCTCCTAAGTCCAGTTTAGTAAGATAATTCAAGATCAAAATAAAATAAAAAGGAAAGAAACCAGCTTGTATCAAATAATACTTTGATTCTAGCGGGCTGGCCAACCTCCTTACCTAGGCTGGAATAAATGTGGCTGAGGATACGAGCTGGTTGTACTCTAATGGGGTACACCTCAGCAATGGTCTCCACATCAATTCCTTGGTCCTTTAAAATGGCCTTAATTTCTTCTGTCTCAGCTAGAATGGAAACTGTAAGAAAGAAAGAAGATGAGGTCAACAGAAAATTTTATTTATGTAAGAACCTAACAATGTCTCAGGCCACATTATTTTTCTAAAGGGAAGAGAAAGAAAAGGGGAGGAAATGAATAATTATTGGAGAAACTTGAAACAATCTTCATGCTAGGTACATAATATTATGTAGATGAAAAAGGAAAAAAGATTTCATGAGCAGAGTATCACATTCTTATTTTTGGCCAAGTATCTATGTGTTCTTAGAGAATGCCACATTGTCTTTATAGCTGGGATTGCATGTTTAAATGGGAAAAAATCCAACATGAGGTGTGTGATAGCCTTGGTGAAAGTTGATTCCCTAAGGCTCTTTCACATCCACACCCTTAAGACCAGGGCTAAGATTGTAAGGGTAATAAAAACATGCTAATGAAGAATTGCTCTATAGCTAGAGAATGGTAGAAGGCAAGTTAAATTAAATTGAGGATAAAGAACTGAGATACCATATTGAAATTATGTGTAGTTATTTTGGGGAGGGGGTGTAGGGGGTAATGTTTTCCTAGATTCAGAGCCTGCCAAGTCTGGACAGCTGTTTTATTCCTCTTATATTCATGCCTCTAAAATAGTAATCATACTTACAATGGAGGTGGCCAGGCCAGTTCCCTTACTCTGCTGTTTACTCTCCCTCTATGAGACAGATACCTGACTAGGGGCCAATAATCTGAGTGGAACCTCAGCTAGCTTGACACTAAGTACTAAGGATAAACATGCACCCTATTCCTTCTCCTCTATCACTGGTATATGTGTTGAGTTGGGTTAATGGGGAAAATGAAGGTACCATTTGGTTCATTCCAGTTTACCGATATTTTTTATGTTGAGCCTTTTTGGGCAAAAGACTAGTTAACAAATTGATACTTTGATATCCCTTGCCATTACCTTTTGTGTATTTTTCTAGCTTAGGAACATCATGGTGTTGTATTGCTATGGTTTGGGACGGAACAGGCAGAATGTGGTAATTACACCGGCCCCTGGATAGAATACCATCTCAATTACTTCTTTAAAACATTTTTGTATTGACTTTATTGGAAACATGGAAAGGGAAAAGATTCTACAGGAAAAATGTACAGAGGAATAATGATAATGGGCTGAGGAAAATCCAGGAAAACACATGTGGTCATCCATTCATTCATTAATAAACATTTACTAAGCATTTAAATGGATGAGATACTATGCTAGGCACTAGGGATATAGAGATGAATAAATTACTCTTTCCCTTAGGAGCTCATAGTGCAATGAAAGTGACATACACAAACTGATTCTAACATAACCTGCTAGGTAAATAGAGGTCTGAACAAAACATTATGAGACCCCTCAAGAGTGATACCTATCTAGTCTGGGGTTGGTATGGAGTGTTTTCAGAAGGGGCTTCCCAAAAGATTTAATGTTTAAGCTGAGTTTCAAGTAATGAATGAATTAGCCAGGAGAAAGAAGGGATTAGGAATGGGAAAACTATTTTAAGTAGAAGGTCCAGAATGATTATAAAGCATAGAAATAAAAAAGAATGTGGGTATGTTGTAAGGAGAGGCACAGGGGAACTGTATACACCTCAGTATTGCCAAAGCATGAAATACCGTACCTTGTAGAGTGGCAGACATCATGGAAGGCATATTTGACACCTTAAGGATTATTTTACTTTTTGGTAATGACTTTCAAACTGCATTCTACTGAGCCTCTGGGTCTTCAGAGAACAATGTAGTTGGTTGCAGAAGTAAAGGGACTGAAAGAGAGGCAACTGAACAATATTCTGGGGCCTCAGGAATAGTGTCAAACCCAATAACTCAGCTTTTTATTTTATGTTTTATTTTATTTTATTTTTTATTTTTTAGAGAGAGGGGAAGAGAGAGAGGAGGAGAGGGAAAGAGACATCAATGTGTGGTTATTTTTCACCTGCCTCCAGTCACGGACCTGGCTGGAGACCTGGCTTGCAACCTGGTTATGTGCCCTGGCTGGGATCGAACCAGTGACCTTTGGGTTCACAGGCCAGTGCCTTATCCACTGTGTCACCAGCTAGGGCTTATTTTATGTTTTATAAGACATTCAGAAAATGTTTATTTGGTACCATTTGCTAGGCACTGGCAAATACTAGGGATGCAAAGATAGATGTGATCTGTGGAGAAAATGGCACTGACATTGTGTCCTGCTTTAAGGCTGAATAGGAGTTAATCTGGTAAAAGTGAGGATAAAAGTAAGGAAGACATTTCTCCAGAGAGAAGAAACAGCATAGACAAAGGTTCAAGGGCAACAGAAAATAAGACAGATCTAGGAATTATAAAAAGTTCTTTATAGCAAGAACATGGGGTATAAAAGGACAGTGGTGAGAAAGGACACAGGAGACAGGGTCAGGGACTAGATCATAAAAGAGCTTGGTAAGCCATTCAGGAGGTTGGCAATGTGAAGCCCTTGCAGAGTGGTAACTACTTGGTGATTGCAGAATAAACTGACAGACTATAGTTGGCCTAGACTGAAGGCAGCGAGACCACTTAAAAAGTCATTGCAATAATGTACAGGAGAGATGCTGATTACCTAAATTAGAATCATGCCATTGGTACTAGAGAGAACTACATGGATTTCACAATTATTTAAGAGGTAAAAGAAACCAGGACTTGTAAACTGATTGAATGTAGGGAATGAAAGAGATATTGAAAATTATTCCTTAGGCATTTATGTGTGTAATTGGGAGAATGTTGTGCCATCTAATGACATAGGCACACAGGAGAAAAGCAGGTATGAGTCATGTAGTAAAATTAATCAGTGCAGCTGATTAATTTTAGATACAAAGGGAGATCAAAAATCCCTTGAATTTATTTATTAAAAATTGTGTATTTGTTCTTACATGTTTAAACTTCAGTCACATTCAAAATACTCTCCATCTGATGTAAAACACCTATCAAACTGTTCAAAACAGTTTTTGAACTCATTGATTTTGATGCTTTTTAGTGTTTCTGTTGTTTTTTGTTTCACCTCTTTCACATTGGGGAAACGTTTCCCTTTGAGGACTTTTTCATCAGGGGAAACAAACAAACAAACAAAAAAACTTGCTATGGGTGAGGGTGAGTGAATAGGGAGAGTGGGGCACAGGGGTCATGCTGTTTTTTATCAAAAACTGCTGAACACTCAGTGCAGTGTGGGCAGGAGCACTTGTAATTCACCCACCATGAAATTGGCAAATATGTTGAAACTTCAAAACAAAATTCACTGAAGCCAAAGGCAGCCTCTCACAACAATGCCTACTGGTGCACTGATCCAGATGAGTTCCTAGAATACTTATGCAGTGAGCAGGGGAAAACCTGTTCTACAAGCGGCCTGCCCTCTAGAAGATAATTCCAGTTTTTGGTGGGTTGCCCCTCAAATGTTGAGTTTAAAGTGAATGTGAGCCAACCAAGGTGGTTTTCAATTTTATCAGTTTAAAATAAGGTAAAATAAATATTTTCATGAGTATATGGCTTTTTCCACACTTTGGATTATTTCCTTAGGCTAGAAACACAGTAAGTAGAATTACTGTATCCTAAGATATAACATTTTTTGGCTTGTTATAATAAATAAGGCCAAAATACTTTCTTGAAAAGCGGTGAAATTATAATGCAAAGGAGTACTAGTTTCCCTACACTGTTGCTTAATTGGATGTTGTACTGTATTTTTAATAAATTAAAACTGGTTCTTTAAATTATTTTAAATTTTTGATTACTAACATAGTATTTTTATCCTTACCCAAGTACATATTTATTGATTTTAAAGCCTTCATTTATTTATTTTTAGAGAGAAGGGAGGGAGAAAAAGAGAGAAACATCAATGTGTGGTTGCCTCTTGCTCACCCCCAACCAGGGACCTAGCCTGCAACCCAGGCTTGTGCCCCAACTAGGAATCAAAATGGTGACCCTGGTTTGTAGGCTAGCACTCAATCCACTGAGCCACACCTGTCAGGGCTGTTTATTGATTTCTGAAAAAGAGGGAGGGAGAGGGAGGAGGAGGGGGGGGAGAGAGAGAGAGAGAGAGAGAGAGAGAGAGAGAGAGAGAGAGAGAAATTGGTTGCCTCTCTTACCTGCCCTGACCAGGGTCTGAACACAACCCAGGCATGTGCCCTGACTGGAATCAAACTTGTGACCTTTCTTTCAGTTTATGGGATGACACTTCAATCAACTGAACCAACACTGATCAGGACAGTAGTAAAGCAGTTTTAAATAAATTTGTTTATAAATTGTATTTGGAACAACTCTTTCTCTAGAAACTAAAATAATTAGTTTATTTTATATATAATATATAAGATATATAATTTTATTATTAAAAGAAGACCAATAATAGAATTTTACCAAATATCAGGTAAGAGTGAAGAGAGCCTCATTATAGATTAACTTTGCTGTTGTCTTGTTCAGTTAATTAGGTGAATAAATATATGTTGAATTTTTAAAAGATTTTAGTTATGCTGGCTGGAGACCTGGCTTGCAACCTTGTTGGTTATGTGCCCTGGCTGGGAATTGAACCAGCAACCTTTGGGTTCCTCAAGCCAGCACCTTATCTACTATGACACCAGCCAGGACCTATGTTTAATTTTTTTAAGTGTCAAATAACATCATTTATTATGCATTTCTCATAATTAAGATTAATAACAATTTTTAAATCCAATAGAAGCATGTTCATTCCATACTTTTTGAAGCCTAACCAAATACACAATAAAGAATAAAGTAACCATTTATTGGCCAAACCAGATCTTTACTATAAAGTTTCTGTTGCTGGGAATAAGAACACATACCTTGAACCACAACATCTGGCTTTGGTACAGTTGAAAACCTACGATTCAGGGGATCAATTTCTCCAGGAGCTAAAAATCCCTAAAGAAAAACCATAGAAAGGCAAATTATTACATCTCAAAAAGCTAATGTTTCAGGAGAAACAACTTACCAGTACCATACCCCTGTACCATGCATATAAAAGTCAGGCATGGAAAGGAAACAAATACCTTCACTGTATGAAAGTATATGAACTCTTGAATTCATATCCAAATTAATTTTATGTGGGGTTAATTTCTAGTGGCTGCCACAAATTCTTTTTTTTTGGAAACATATGGGGTATAAATAATAAACAGAAAGTTTTCTAGTTCTACCTTCTCTGGATATACATGATTAGATCATCAGACCACAATGCTTCTTATCAATATTTAACTCATTTGTCTTGTTGATTTTTCATTTACTCATGTATTTGCTATGCTTTCTGCTCAGCAGATATCTTTTGACTTGGTTTGGGTTTCTGTCCTTGATGAAATAGGATGAACTTACCCATTTTACCCTTAAAAAAACTATCCATCTCCTTTTTCATACCATTTAATTTATTCTAATTGAATGAAAAAGTCACCAGGGAAGTATTACTTTATTTTTTGAAAAATTTTTTTATCCTCACCTGAGAACATGCTTTTTTTTTTTTCTTTTTGAACATGCTTATTGATTTTAGAGAAAGGAGGTGGGAGGAAAAGTGAAGGACAGAAACATCAATGCAAGTGAGAAACCAGTCAGTTGCCCAGCTGGGGCAGAACCTGCAACCTAGGCGTGTACCCTGACCAGGAATTGAACCCACGGCCTTTCAGTTTATGGGAGGATGCTCCAACCAACTGAGACACACTGAGCAGGGCAAGGAAAATATTACTCTAAACAAATCATTCTGCCCATATTGCTACATCCATATTAATGTCAACTACAGATAATCAAACTTTTATGCTTATGGACCCTGAAAAAGAGAATACCTACCAGGAAGGGCTCCTGGTGGCCAACTGGGCTCAAATGTAAAAGCACAGCCTAGAAGCTGTTTCTAAACAAGGAGCTTTCACACTTCAAGGAGAATCTGCACTGTGTTTCTGCCACCTGATCCAGCCTTTATAAAGGAGTTCCTAGGATCCTATTTCAACCAATAGGACTAAGGCTTTTCTCATCCAATCAGAGCTGTGCAGATATAGTCCTCCCATCAGCATCTTCATTGACCAATCAGAGTGGCTCCATTCTGACCAATCAGGATAGTGCCTTTTGGGCCAAACTGAGGATTTGTATAAGAATAGGCCAATCAGAGAATGCACTTTCCCTTTCCACAGAAGACTGAAGACTGTGTTTCTCTGGCTGAGCTGAAACACTGCAGAGGAAACACTGAAAACATTTTGCTGGACCAGAGCTTAGAAGGGCAGGCAGAGCAGAGCAGCGTAGTGCAAATCGGACTGATGTGGAGAGAGGCAAAGCTGGCAGATCAGCACTAAACTGTTTCTAGCAAGAGAGGGGCCTCATCTCAGAGCTGTCTCACCCCAGGGCCACCTCACAGTCCCGACATTTTACAGCCTTGCTACTCCATAATTGAGCTGTAATACTATGGAGCTGTTCCGCAGCTGTACTGTTTTCTAAACTGTGTTGTATCACAATTGAGGTGTTTGCACTGAACAAAATTTCTTATTCACTGCACCCCAAATTGGGGATTCCTGTTGGCAGTGAACTGGAGCCAACAACCAACAGTTGATGTACTGTATCCTGAAACTTATAGTAATGTACATCAATTATATCTCAACAAAACTAGAAAAAAAAGAAAACAAAAACAGTTGCAGAAAGTCATCACATATAAACAGATCAGAGTCTGGGTCAGAAAGGATAGCTAAGTCCCACTCTAGATCCTCTAGGAGCCTGGGTTATAGAGTACCATAATAACCTACAATGTGGGAGTATATTTGTCAGCAATTCTGGAAGAGTTTGAGAAAAATAACCCTCCCTATATGCTCAAAATGTCACAAATAAGCTGGATAGAAATACCTGCATACCTCATTAAGAGCTGTCTCAGCAGAATTTAATATATGAAACATTTAAAGAGCTCCTTACCAAAAAACAAATTAAAAAAAACTATGGTGTCACTAAGCACTTTTCATGGTGACTAAAGCAGAAAAGGAGCCCTGAAGTTTCCCCTTACCTCTGCCATCAAGCTTCCTAAAATGTATAGAGACTGACCCCACATGTGAGGCAACTTGCCCATGGGGACTCGGTCCACAGTGTGAGGATTTTGATATTCTTCATCAACCTGAAAGAAAAGATAGAGAGGTCACATGAAGGGTAATAGAAGGTTAAAGATAATAGGCAACAAAAAGACTGAGTCTGGGTTGTGATTCATACCCTCTAAAACAGTCACATACACAAAGCACTATGACTACAATCTAGGGCAGTACCCCTCTCACTGTACGTGACAACAAATCACCTAAGGATCCTGTCCGAAGGCAGATTCTGATTGAGTAGGTGTGGGGAAGGCCTGAAATCTGAATCTCTAACAAGCTCTCTGGTAATGCTGTTGATATTGCTAGGAAGGAGCTTATTCCCCCCATCCCCACCAGAATGAAAGTGTCTCTCCCATGACTAATCCTCTTTGGAATGGAAAAGAGGAACAATGCTACTCCTGACTGGCATTCTGGGAAAATGGAGGCCTACTTTTTTCCAAGACTGATCTAGTACTCAAACTGTCCCAGTTTACTGGCCTCAGAGCAAAGTCTATATCAAAAACTGCAATCTCAAAGAACATCACTCTGGTTCTGCTGACTGTTATCCCTATCATTCTCAAACTTAAGTTTTGGTCTTCTTAGAAAATCAATCTCTAAACAATTCATTTTGTTTTTTAAATTAAGTTACAGATAACATACAAAAAGGCTATATATACAGTATTTAATATATCGATCTCGGTGACTTTGATGATAAGTGTATGCCCTTGAAACTACCACCTGAAGATTTGGTTTTACCCTTGTCTTGCTGTGCAACAATGTCATAACTGAGACTGATTTAAACACTTATTTTCAAGGGAACAAAATTATATTTTTATTGTCCTATATCAAAAGGCAAACTTTAAGAACATGAAAACAGAGGATGTAAAAAAATTATTTGGGGTATTGCTCCTCTTCTCCCAGCTCCATGTTCAGGCACTTGTCCAGCCCACCTTGTCAAGGGGAACACTGTACAGCTCTGGCAGAAGTGGGACTCCATTTTTGCCCTTGATGAGGACTTCTTCAAGAGCCTCTCTATATTCTTGAACCTATATGTATAAGAAGATCAGGAAAAAAATTAGAGAGCGTTCCCACTGGGGATCTAGAAAAGAGCTGTAGACAAAGAAGGTCCTACTGAAAAAGAACATATTCACCTAATAAAAGGCAGAAGAAAGGGAAGAAGCATTTAATAAATGCTTATTGTAGGCCAGATACTATGCTAGGGGTTTTGCATGCTTTAACACATTTCATTTTAATAACCATCCTAGGAGGTATGTATTAATTACAAATGTTTTATAGGGAAATTAAGGCTCTAAGAGGTTATGAATTTGTGGAAGATCACATAGCAAACGCAAGGCCGACCCCAGATTTGAGTCCAAGTCAGCCTTCTGCCACAGACCTATTTTTATCCACTGTGTACTATCCTAAGTATAGTCTTAACTTTATAAGTACTGGCCTTTAAACCTCTCTTACCTGCCAAATTAAGTTTATGTTATAGTCAAGTTTCCTCTTTCTTTCTTTCTTAACAATTTGCTGTACACAATAAAAAGTTTTTAAAAACACTGTACTTGATAGTGGGGAAAAGATACAGTTATGCTTAACAGTTATTTTGAAAACACAAATTTGTTCAATACATTTGATTTATTAGGGAACAGTGTGAGCATAGCATGAATTTCACACATGCTCATGCACAATTTTGACTGAGAACACATTTAGCTGAACTGAGTCATGAAAAATTACACATGAATCACACCATCTGTATGTGGTGTTATAATTTTCCATCTGATTTCAGATAACCCCCTTCCATCACTTCATAACTCCTGAGCTACTCTTGTTTTATGACCACCCTGGCTGAATGGCTCTGTGCCTTCCCTTCTCTTTAATTCCCTCTCTTTCTTCTTAGCCTATTTCATTCTTACTTTCTGTTCTATGTTCTTTTTATCTTTCTTCTCACTCTCTTGCTAGCTATCTTTTGTTCTCTGCCTCTGGCAGCCAGGGTGAGCTGGCAGAAATGTAGTCACACATATCTACAAGCAAATTTTGGGTCTTTTCAAGGTGCAAGTGTCATATCTATTGTATTTCTTAACCATTTAACTTTTATAAAGTTGTGATACTGGTTTTTATTAGGGTCCTATCATTTTGTATGTACTTCTGACCAACTTATTAAATGTTGTGCCCCAACATTATTTTTCTGTAAGTCCTATAGTTTTTATTTCTCAAATATGCAGAGCATGGTGATTTTTAAGAAATATATGTCTCATTATAGCTTACCTGACTCTAACTTGCACTTACAACCTATCTTTATCTATGAAAATCAAAGAACTTTAGAGATATCTTCTTCTTCACTTAATAAACAAAAATTATTCTCATTGTATGCACAGAGAAACTGAAGAAGTCAATGAAGTCAATGGCAATACTTGGATTACTCCATGATCAGCAGTGAAACCATGAATATATGTATTCATTCCAGGTCTTTCCAACCTATTCCTGCTTCAAAGTTCAAATAACTCAAATGTGCTTTACACTTAGTAGGTATATTTGAGGATGAATCTTATACTTAGTAGGCATATTTGATAAGTGAATCTATTTTTGATCAAGCAAAGTTTTTGATAAACAATTTTGTAGACTTTGAGGAGGATTGAGAAAAATGCTAGAATCAAATCAGGGTAATGAAAATAGGGTAGGTTATTTTTATTATTGTTTATCTTATTTCCTTGCTCAAAAATGGATACTTTATAATTTACTAAAATTTAGAGTAAAAAGTACTTGTGACCCCTGAAATTTTCATGTAACTCTATCAAAATTATATTTTAGATTGCCAAGAATAAGTGACTTCCAACTACATTGGATTTATGTCCAACTTCAGATCATAGCTGATTTGTATATTTCCTGATACTAAATTTACTTGAGTTAGTTTACCAACCTCACTGTTTTCCAATGATTGTTTCTAAATTACTTTATTTGTGAAGCTAAAAAGCAATAATAACTGTGTTTTGGAGGTTAAGGACAGGTATGAGTGGAATGTTGGTTTTCATTATATTTGGCTAAAATGAAAATATCATATATAAGATTTATCTTTAAAAATACATACAAAGTCAGGAAGTGAATTTGAGTACCACTAATGACTGCAGCAAGTAGACAGGGCTTGCTACTTTGCTTTCTATATTTCTTAAAAGCAAGATGGGATTGATGGCAATATCCAGGTCTTTAAAATCCTAACCTAGTGCTCTCAGCTATGAGTTTCTAAAAGACAACAATTTTTTCTTCCTTATTAAAGAAGATTTTCACTTGGGTACAGGGCTGGCATTACCATTAACTGAAGGAGGAGGACATAATAAGAACATTCTGCTTAACAACTCTTTCCCCAGTGCATTACCTGTTCTGCATTGCCAGTGAAGACCCCATCAAGGATAAAGTATGTCCAGAACAATGGCCATTCACACTCTATGTTTTCAAATAACTTCAGCTCAGCTGGTTCATAGTACAGACGATTAGGATCCTGGTAAAAGCATAATAAGCATAGCTTGTGTTATTACTCCAAGGTCAGCTATACATCTTTAGACCAGAAGTATTACAATATATCCTTTTATTATTGATAGTTTGTTTCAGAGAAGACACATCACTTACATACTACTTTGCCTTAGCAAGTACTTCGTGATGTGACTTCTAATTACTAGAACTGGGATAATAAAACTACAGGCAGGTGTACAAAACAAATGAGATTAATCTTTAATAAATTTGAGTTTGAGTTTATACTTCTTAAGTTTTAGCAGCACAAAATGCACGCAGAAATGTTTAGAAGACAACAAGAGATGAGGGTTTGCAATACAGGAACACCTAACTATATAAAGAAAATCTTGGTGAACTTTAAGGAAGAGATCAACAGCAATACAATAATACTAAGAAATTTTAACACCCAATTGTTATCAATAAATAGATCTTACAGCCCTGGCTGGTAGCATAGTGGATAAGGTGCCGGCCTGCAAACCCAAAGGTCACAGGTTCAATTCCCCAGCCAGGACACATAACAAGGTTGCAAACCAGGTCTCCAGTCAGGTCTGTGGCTGGAGGCAGGTGAAAAGCAACCATACATTGATGTCTCTCTCCCTTCCCCTCCTTCTAAAAATAACGAAATAAAAAATCTTAAAAAAAAAATAGATCTTACAGATAAAAAATCATCAAGAAACAGTGACTATGAATGAAGCACTAGGTTAAATGGATTTAAGTGATATTTATAGAACATTTCATATCAAAGCAGCAGGATAAACATTCTTCTCTTATGCACATGAAAAATTCTCAAATATGAACCACATGTTAGGATACAAAATAAGTCTTAACAAATTCAGTAAGATTGAAAACATATCAAGAATTTTCTCAGATCATAATCACATGAAACTAGAAATCAACTTTAATAAAAAACTCAAACATATTCAAATACATGGAGGCTAAATAGCATATTATTCAACAATGAACAGGTTATCAATGAGATCGAGGAATAAATTTAAAATTACCTAGAAACAAATAAAAATGAACACACACTGAACCAAAATTTGTGAGACACAGTGAAAGCAGTCCTGAGAGGAAAGTTCATAACTTATAGGCCTATCTCAGGAAGAAAGAAAAATCTCAAATAAACAAATTTAACCCTAACCTAAGAGAACAACAAATAAACAAAAAACAACAACAAGAAACAAAGCCCAAGGTGAATAAAAGGAAGGAAATAATAAAGATCAGAGTGAAATAAATGACATAGAGGCTTTAAAAAACAATAAAAAAAGATTTAAGAACCAAGAGTTATTTAAAAAGATAAACAAGATTCCTGACCTTTTAACCAGACTCATCAAAAAAGAGGACCCAAAAAATAGAATCGGAGATGAAAGAGAGGCAACCATTGATATAATAGAAATATAAGGAATTATAAGAAAAAACTATGGACAACTATATGTCAAAAAAATTAGAAAAACTAGGCTAAATGGATAAATTTTTAGAAACATACAATCTTCCAAAACTGAATCAATAAGAATCAGAAAACCTGAACATATTAAAACAAAATTGCAGCTGTAATAATTTTTTTAAAAACCTCTCAGCAATCAAAAGTCCTTGTCAAGATAGCTTCACAAGTGAATTTTACCAACATTCAAAGATTAACTAAAACCTATCCTTGTCAAACTATTCCAGACACTTCAAGAGGAGTGAAGACTTCCAAGTTCTTTTCATGAAGCTAGCATTATCCTAATTCCAAAACAGATACTCTACAAAGAAAGAAAATCATAGGTCAATATCTCTGATGAACATAGATGCTAAGATCCTCAATGAAATATTAACAAACTGAATTCAGCAATATTTTAAAAAGATCATACACCATGATCAAGTGAGATTTATCCCAGGAGTGCAAGTTTGGTAAAATATTCACAAATCAATAAATGTGATATATAATATAAACAAAATGAAAGATAAAAATATCATAATCATATCAATAGATGCAAAAAAAAGCATTTGATAAAATCCAGCAGCCACTTGTGATAAAAACTATCAGCAAAGTAGGAATAGAGAGAATATACCTCAACATAATAAAGTTCATGTATGAAAAACCTACAACAAACATCATGCTCAATAAGCAAAAACTGCTCTGGCTGGTGGCAAAATGGATAAGGCACCAGCCTTCAAACCCAAAGGTCGCTGGTTTGATTCCCAGCCGGGGCATATAACCAGGTTGCAAGCCAGGTTTCCAGCCATGTCTGTAGCTGGAGGCAGGTGAAAGGCAACCATACATTGATTTCTCTCTCCCTCTCTGCCTCTCTCCCTTCCCCTCACTCCAAAAATAATAAAATTTAAAAAAAAATTTTATTCTTTAAAAAAATAAAATAATAAGGCAAAACTAAAAGAGTTTCCCTTAAGATCAGAAACAAGACAGGGATGTCTGCCTTCAACACTCTTATTCAACATATTAGTGGAAGTCCTAGCCACAGCAATCAGACAAGGAAAAAATAAAAGGCATCTAAAAATTTGAAAGCAGGAAGTAAAACTGTCATTATTTGCAGATGACATAATATTGTACATAGAACACCCTAAAGACTTCACTAAAAATCTACTAGACCTAATAAATGAATTTGATGTAGTAGTATGATACAAAATTAATATTAACAAAGTGATGTCATTTTTATATACCAATAATGAACCATCAGAAAGAGAAACCAAGAAAATAATCCCATTTACTATTGCAACAACAACAAAAATAAGGTACATAGGAGTAAGTTTAACCAAGGAGATAGAAGACCTGTACTCAGAAAACTATAGGACACTGAAGAAAGAAGATGATGAAGATACAAATAAGTGGAAGAATATACTGTGTTCATGGATTAAAAGAATTAATATTATTAAAATGTCTATACTACTGAAAGGAAGTTACAGATTCAATACAATTTCTATTGAAATACCAACAATATATTGCACAGATCTAGAACAAATCTTTCAAAAAATTACATGGAACAGAAATAGATAGCTTCAGCAATCTTGAGAAAGAAGACCAAAGTTGGAGGGAATCACAATACCAGATATCAAACTATACTAAAGCCATTGTAATAAAAACAGCCTGAGACTGTCATAAGAACAGGTATATAGATCAATGGGACAGAACAGAGAATCAAAAATCAACCCACACCTTTATTGTCAATTAATATTTGACAAAGGAGGCAAGAGCATACAATGGAGTAAATACAGTCTCTTCAATAAATGGTGTTGGTGAAATCAGACTATTACGTGCAAAAAAAAAAAAAAAAAAAAATAGACCAACTTACACCAGCCAAAAGAATAAACTCAGTAAAAAATGAACTTGGTTTCTGAGTCAGGTCCCACCCCCTGCATTAATACAACTCAACTTTATTTTAAGCTACTGGAACTACAACTTATCTTTTTGGAGTTTTCCATTTTAGATAGTAGATTTAATTTGTCCCATGCAGTAGTCCCATTTTCCTCTGTTTCTTCCCTGCACATGTTTCACTAGTTGAGGCCTTCAGAAATAACGGCACCTGCAGTACTCAGCTGGTCTCCACAGAGAAGAAAATATGATATCTACTAAATTTTTACTGTGTGTTTGGCACTGTCTCTAGCACAGCTTTCATGAAAGTGAGTTTGCAATATAAATACACTATTTCTGTGATATATTTCACAAAAATAGCATTCCAGTGTAAAATACGTTTTAAAGAAAAATGCTTTACTCAATATATCTAAAATGTCATCATTTAACATGTAATAATTATATAAGCTATTGATATATTTTAATTGTTTGTATTAACTCCTCAAAATCCAGTATGTTCTTTAAGTATTAAAAATATATGTGTATTAATGTAATTGTGTATGTGTTAGGTAATATTGCAATTGATATTATTTTTAAAAAGTAATTCTTTAAACAAATGAATCAATGTTTTTGCAATAATGAAAAGAAAACTTTGTATTAATATGATTTGACAGGTTGAGAGTTGGAAGGCAGTAATTAAATGGTGAATTATCAGGACGTGGAAAAAAAAGAAGCACACATTGGTGGTTACAGAATAAACAAGGAGATGTTAAGAAAAATAAAGGTCCTAAGCAGAAATATGTTTACTGATACTTCACCAAGGGCAAAGGAAATAAAAGAACAAATCAACAAATGGGACTATATCAAATCGAAAAGTTTCTGTTCAGCTAAAGAAAACATCAGCAAGATTCAAAGGGAACCAACTGTATGGGAAAACATAATTGTCAATGATACCTCAGACAAGGGGTTGATCTCCAAAATATATAAAGAACTAATGCAACTCAACACCAGGGAGACAGACAGCCCAATTAAAAAATGGGCCAAGGACCTGAACAGACAACTCACCGAGGAAGATTTACAAAGGGCTCAGAGGCATATGAAAGAATGCCCAACATCACTAGTCATCAGAGAGATGCAAATTAAAACCACAATAAGATACCACCTCACACCTGTCAGAATGGCAATCATCAACAAATCAACAAACAACAAGTGTTGGCGAGGATGTGGGGCAAAGGGAACCCTCATACACTGTTGTTGGGAATGTAGGCTGGTGCAGCCACTGTGGAAAACAGTATGGGGTTTCCTTAAAAAACTAAAAATGGAACTGCCTTTTGATCCAGCAATTCCACTACTTGGACTATATCCAAGGAATCCTGAAACACCAATTCATAAGAAGCTATGTACACCTGTGTTCATAGCGGCACTATTTATATATAGCCAAGTGCTGGAAACAGCCTAAGTGCCCATCAGTGGAGGATTGGATCAAAAAACTTTGGTCCATTTACACAATGGAATTCTATATAGCAGAAAGAAAGAAGGAACTTGTACCCTTTGCAACAACATGGATGGAACTGGAGAGCATTATGCTTAGTGAAATAAGCCAGTCAGTGAAGGACAAATATCATATGATCTCACCCATTATGGGACAATAATGAGCAAAACTAACAACAAGCAAAACAGAACCAAGTATATGAATACAAGGA
>PVIW01010207.1:0-45918 GCA_004026585.1 Noctilio leporinus
ACTTTTTTATTTATTCCTTTTTTTGCAAGTTTGGCAACCACATCTTTTTTATTTATTCTTTGATCTCATTATTAACCCATTCAGTCTCCATGAATTGTATTGCTTTGGGATTTTTCCTTGAGATTGATTTCTAGTTTCAAGCCATTGTGATCTGAGAAGATGCTTGGTATGATTTCCATTTTCTTGAATTTGCGAAGGCTTGTTTTGTGTCCTACAATGTGGCATATCTTTGAGAATGTTCCCTGTGCATTAGAGAAGGATGTGTATTTTACTTCTTTGTGGTGAAAAGTTCTGTATATGTCAGTTAAGTCCATTTCATCTAGAATATTCTTCAGTGCTACAATATCATTGGTGTTTTTTGTTTTTTAACTTGGACGATCTGTGCACTGTTGATAATGTGGCATTAAAATCCCCTACTATTAGTTTGTTGCTGTGTATTTCTTTCTTGAAGTCCTCCAAGATTTTCCTTATATATTTGGGTGCTCCTAGGTGCATATATATTTATAAGGGTTATCTTTTCCTGGTGCATTGTTCCCTTAAATATTATGAAACATCCTATAACTCTTTTTATGTCCTTTATTGTGAAATCTGTTTTGTTTGAAATAAGTATTGCTACCCCAACCTTTTTTTCATGTCTATTTGCTTGAAATATATTTTTCCATCCCTTCACTTTCAGTGTGTATAGATCTTTCATTCTGAAGTATGTCTCTTGCATTCCTTTCTGTCTCTCTTTGTTTCTTCACCTTTTTAAAAGCAGGACTTTTAGTATCTCTAAAATGGTGCTGGTTTGGTGGAGGTGTATTCTTTTAGCCTTATTTTATTTGAGAAACTCCTTATTTCACTTTCCATTTTGAATGAGATCCTTGCAGGGTAGAGTATTCTTGGTTGCAGCCCTTTGTTTTTCATGACTTGGAGTATTTTTTGCCATTCCCTTCTGGCTTGTATTATTTCTGTTGAGAAACCATTTGATAACCTTATAGGAGCCCCCTTATATGTTATTTGCTATTTCTCTCTTGGAGCTTTTAGGATTTTATCTTTGTCTTTGAAGTTTTCCATTTTAATCATGATGTGCTTTGGAATAAACCTGTTTGGGTTCATCTTCATTGGGACCCTCTGTGCTTCCTGAACTTGAGTGACCCTTTTGCTCATTATTTTAGGGAAGTTTTCTGTCATTACTTTTTGAAACAGGTTTTCTGTCCCTTGTGTCTCTTCTTCTGTTATCCCTGAGATGCAGATATTGGTGTGTTTCTGTTGTCCTGTATCTCTCTTAAAACCTCTTCATTCTTTTTCATTCTTTTTTCATTTTGTTGCAATGTCTGGTTATTTATTTTTTTTCCCTGTTGTCATCCAATTTGCTGGTCCAGTCTTCTGCTTCATCTAACCTGCTTTGAATTCCTTCTATTGTGTTCTTCAGTTTTGAGATTGGGTTCTTCATTTCTTCCTGGGTCCTATTGATGGTTTCTATGTCCTTTGTAATGCTTGTGTAATTTTCAGTAAGTCCCTTGTAGTTGCCCTGGAGTTCTTTGCAGTTTTCTTTGAATTCTGTGAGTTTGTGGAGCTTTCTAATGATGATGTCTTTGACTTCCATGTCTGATATCTTACTTGTTTCTATTTCATTACTCAGTGTGTCCGGTGATTCTTCCTTTTCTTTTGGTGATAAACTTTTTCTTTCTTGTTTTGGTGTCTATTTTTGTTTGGATTAATCTGCTCTGAGTCCCTGCCTTAGTTGAGTGCCCTTCGGTGTTAGGAGATTTGTGGGGTTCAGTGTTGCAGCCCCCTAAATTTCCTCAACATGTTACTCTTGGGGTGCCCTTTATGTCATTAACTTGGGCTCTCTGGTATTTTGGGTTTGTTTTCTGTGTTGCTCCTTTCACTCCAGCTGGCTGATTGAGAGACTCTCTTTCTGTAATGTCTCATATACTGTTACTGAGCTACTCCTAAAACAGAATCACCAGTCCAGGGAAAATAACAATACCTTCAAAGATATCTTACTCCTTTAATTCCCCTTTTGACTGCACATGAACCTAGCTAAATATCCATACCCTCCAAGGTAACCCCCATCCTTAATCACATTCTCAGCTGCAACTGAGCCAATCTTAATAGGGATGTAGATATTATAAAGACTGTTATAAGAGGAGAAAATTATTAAGTTTACTAAAGTATAGATAATTTTGAAGGGTGCAAAGGGGTAGCAAAGATAGTGGAGATGTGAGAGAGAAAGCCAACTTTACCTCTTATATAGAAATGGGGAGGGGGAAAATCAGAATGCCTTGAGTGGAAGTGAACAATATAAGCCTCTCTGTCTCTCTCTCTCTCTGTCTCTGTCTCTCTGTGTCTCTCTGTGTCTCTGTCTGTCTGTCTGTCTGTCTGTCTGTCTGTCTGTCTCTCTCTCTCTCTCTCTCTCTCTCTCTCTCTCTCTCTCTCTCTATATATATATATATATATATATATATAAATATATACATACACATATATATACATATATGTTGCCCCATCTACCTCCCTGTCCACCCTCAATGAGCACAGATTGGTCGATGTGGAGCTAGAACCAGTGTGTTTTTAGCACAATAAAGAATGTGTAGCTCCTAGTAGTGCACCCACAAAAAATGTTTTAAGAGGTCGGGGAGGGGAGGAATACTTAGATTGAGAACTGGGAGTGAGTTGTAGCAGGAAAGTGAGTAGACTTGAAGACAAGAGCCACCGCCATCCAAAGCCAACCTTGGCCCACAGGCCTGGCCCATTCAGAACTGTCTCATCTGCTCTCTTGTAGGTCTCTGCAGCCTCTAGGCTGTGCACTCCTGAATCCAGATATTTACCACTACAATTTGCAGGGACATGCAGATGTCTCATGCTTCCTACCCTATCCTCCAGCTGCTCTGGCACTTGAGGACATCAGCAGAGCCCTCTACTCTGTAGTCACCTTTTTCCCCTGTGCTACATCTTGCCTCAGTTTTAAAGCCACTGCTTTTTTCTGGGTTTGCCATTTCGAGAGTAGAACACTTTGTATTTCCTAACTGGAAATGTTCCACCCTAGCCAGTTGTATTTCATAAACATCAGCACTGTAATGTTTAGACATTTCCTTTTTTGCTCTGCATGAGACAGTTCTGAATGGGCCAGGCCTGTGGGCCAAGGTTGGCTTTGGATGGCGGTGGCTCTTGTCTTAAAGTCTACTCACTTTCCTGCTACAACTCACTTTCCAGTTTATCTTGATCTGTGCTTCTTGTGGTCCAAGTTCTGACTGTATGTGTGGTGCAGTATTTTCCCTTCCTTTTGCCTTTGTGCACATGCTCCAGTAGATCTCCTGTTTTTGATCTAGTTTTGTCATTGGCAACCATGTTATTCATGTTTGTTCTCTGCTCTTTCCCAGCAAGAGTTTGATTGTTTCCTGACTTAAAAGTATCATCTTTCAAGGCTATCTAGTATTTTATTTTGGACTTTTTATCATGAGGTTTTCAAGGTAAAACCAAAAGAGTGAAATAAGAAAGGAAAATACAGTATCATATACCTTTCTATTTTTCTTATCCCTAATAGGAATCTAAGCTTCTTTTGCTTACACCAAATTTTTTATTATTAATTATTATTGAAGGACACTCAGTTGCTATCACAATAGATGTAAGCACTGATTAAATTTTACAGCTGCACTTATTTTTTTTAAAAAAGTATTATTAATCATGGTCTCAATATTAGCCAGGATTCTTAGTTATGGCCACTAAATTATGGTTCAGGTTGATTTAAGAAAATAACAATTGTATGGCCGGATATTACAAATGTAGCTGGAGTAGTAAGATAAAAACAAGTAGCAATGGGTAGAAGCATTGCAGGTAGAAATATAGCTAAAGTCAAGCCCAAAATTAGTTCAGTGAGAAAACTGCTGCTATTTTCATTCAAGCTTGAGTGTCACAGCTTAACCACAATAGTCACTGCCAGCTACCTCTTCCACAGGTTTCCCAGACATCACTTCCATTAATTGTGTCCCTACTTTTGTTTTCATGGCTCCTGAAGTATGTCATTAAATTCTAATTGAAAACTCTAAACAGAAGCTGAGCTGAGCTGAACCAGGTTCATCTTCTAGCAACTCTTTTAGTCAGTATTGGGCTTACTAACTCTCAAATACTCAAAATGGAGAAGTTCCCATATATAATGAAAGGTTTCGAAGTTCAAGAAGACAATGATGATGATGGTGATGGTGATAAATTTTGGCATCTTTTTTGAAGCATTTTTCATATTCAGACAGAAGCTTTGTATAGATTTCTTCTTCAAAATTCATAGAGCACATCAAGCCCCTTGAAGAAAAGGAGGGGATGCAACAATAAAAATTGTGCCTTCCTTGGCTTTAAATAGCAGATATCCTCTAGTTTTCCTACCCTTGGCGTTATTAGATGTTGTAGGGGTAAAACAAAACTAATATTTCTAGAGAATATTTTTAAGTGATCTCATGTATCACTGTTAGTTTTATTTTTCCCCTGATTATTCATATGTAAATAATAAAGAAATTAATACTAGTTAATAGTATCTTTATCAAAAATATTTTTATTCTTTTAGATTTTCTGAAAGCAAGAGGGAGAGAAGATGGGAGAGGAGAGAGTCAGAGAGAGGGCTCTATGCCTAATATTACTATATTTATTTTCATTTATTTATTTATAAAGATTTTATTTATTATTTTCAGAGAGAGGGGAAGGGAGAGAGGCAGAGAGGAAGAGAAACATCAGTGTATGGTTGCCTTTTACCTGCCTCCAGCTACGGACCCAGCTGGACACCTGGCTTGCAATCTGGTTATGTACCTTGGCTGGGAATCAAACCAGGAGCCTTTGGGTTCACAGGCAGGTACCTATCCACTGAACTACCAGCCAAGGCTTATTTTAATTTTTTTATTTAAAAAACATGATTTAGTTTTTAATTTACATTAATTATATTATACTTTGTATTTATATGAAATATAAATAGGTTTGAAGACATTTTCTCACTCAGAAGATAAACTATAATATATTATTATTCAGGGTTGTCATTAGAAAGCTTGGTCAATTTATAGTTGGTTCACATTCTCACAGGATTATGAAATAATTTTTTTTTACAATAATACTGAACTAAATTATTAGGTTGGCCAAAATGTTCATTTAGTTTTTTCTGTACAATGGCTTTAGTAGTACTTCATTCTCTTTACCTTCACTTCAAACAATTTTGGTAATTGTATTGTGATAGCTGTGATATCAATGTGCATTTAAAAGTCAAAATTGATGTATTTTTGTGAAGCCATTTTAATATTGAAAAAGATACACAATATTTTCAGTTTATTTCAAGAAAAGCAAAAATATAGTGCAACACACATACACACATAAAATATTTGTATCATGTATGAAGAAGGTGCTGTGACTAATCAAATATATCATAAGTGGTTTAAGAAGTTTCTTGGTACTGTTGACATCTTGGCCAAATAATTCTTTGGTGGAGCTGTCTTATGCATTGGAAGATGTTTGCCAGCAGCTCTGGCCTCTGCCCACTAGAAGCCAATAGCAAGAGATAGGTAACATACTCAAGATATCCAAATCTACACCCCAGCCCCATGGATTGAGCAATGGCCTGTGAACCCAAAGGTTGCTGGTTTGATTCCCAATCAGGGCATATACCCAGGTTTCAAGCCAGGTCTCAAGCCAGGTCCCCAGCTGGGGGCACATGAAAGGCAACCATACATTGATGCTTTTCTCCCTTTCTTCCCCCCTCCCTTCCCCTCTCTTTAAAAATAATGAATGAAATCTTAAAAAAAGAATAAACTCAAAATAGATGATATATTTAAAATATATATCCAAATCTAGTCATTGATGAAAATGAAAAATGTGTCCTTTAATTTACAGAAAAAACTAAATGGACTTTTTGGCTCACCTGATATTTATAATTTTATATTATCAGATCTGAAGAATCCAGAAATATGTAAATATTAACTATTTATGATATAATTTTCAACTTGATTTTCCAAAGTTATGAATATTACATTACTATTTATTTTTATTTATTTTTAACTTTGAACTCCACACATTAATTCTGAAAAATGTTGATAACTACAGGTTTTGGATAAAATTCAAACACCTAAGCTTTCAATGAATCAAATGAAAGCTAACCAATGAAAGTATATAACTCTTTGAGTTTAAAATGAAAGCACTTAAAATAACTTTATTGAGAAGAGTTTTAGCTTCAGTTCCAATATGTAAAGAATATGGAGATTATCACTCCTGACTTTATAACAAGGCAGGGGGGGAACTGACAAACTGAAAATTAACTTTTCTTGACCCTGAAGATAAGTTTTGAGGGTTATCAGCTGCTTTGAACTCCAGTGGACCAGCAGCAGATCCTGTCACAGCTGAGATCCTGTTAGCTGAAGGGGATGTTGCACCTGAAATGATAAACTAATAGAAACATTTAGATTACAAGTTTGACACATTTATGGCATGAAAATGAGAAACTCTTTGAGGGGCACTTAAACTTACATAGGTTTTACATCCAGGAATCTCACCAGGTTTTTGAGGTGAAGAGCCAAAAACAGTCCCCTCCTGGAACTGGCATTAAAGGTACAATGTAATCATAGGAAAATATGCTCAAAGTATTCTCCTTAAAAATTGACACTTTTTTTTCAGGAGAAAGAGCTTCTCCAGAGCTTCATCTCCCCAGGGAAAGGTGATCACTCTCCTGTTTCTCACCCCTCTAACCTTCTTGTCTCACCTAAGGAAGGCAGGCAGAATGGGCACCAATCCCAGAAAAGAGAAAATAGGTCCATCTTATTAAAACATAGCAGCTGAGGTGAATAATAGTAGTGATAATTAGACATGGGCTTAGAGTAATTAATACTTTTCTGGTTGAAAGTGCCACTGCATTTGATCTCAACATCACAGAGAGAAACAATAACAGTGATAACAAACATAGTATATCTTCATATGCTTACACAAAACAAAAACAAAAACTCAAAAAACAAAAAGAATAGATTTCAAACAAACTTCCATTTTCCTCCCAAATTCAGTTTCTATGGCTAAGAGAGAGAAAGTAAGAAGGAAATGTGTTTCTTTTCTACCTTCCAAAATTTGTAACAGTGTTTACAACGGATGTTTTTCTGTGGAGTAGAATATGTAAGTCCCAGGGAAATTTAAGGAATTCTAATTTTTGGCCTACCTTGGATGCTTTAGTGCCCTACTTAGAGTGAGCATTCTGTACTTCTTTGCATTGTCGGTGGCTCGTGTCAATAGAAGTATCAATATTGAAATACCACACCTCATTCTACGAGTCTCTGAAAAATAATGCAAGCAAGCATTTTATTATGAAAATAATAACTGTATTTTATTGAAACTGTCCATGTGCTAATCTCTGTGCTGAAGTCTGAGATCTTTCCCAGTACAATTTCATAAAAACTTCACATAGTACATATAGGCATCTACCAGTTTTAACTCTAATTCACAGGTGAGAAAACTGATACAACAAATTGATTTTACAGGAATATTCATTTATTAGGAGGAAGGGCCTAAACTCAACTCAGATCACCAATTCTATCAAATATATTGAAAATTTATATAAGCAATATAATAATAATGTAGCATAAAAGATTAGATAAGTCTGTGGACTAATTTTGCCTCAGTGGAAATGGTATGCATGGAAATTTGACTTTTTGCAAATTTACTATTGGAAAGACAATTTTAGGTCTAGAATTCTTGTCACTAATTGATTACAATTTATATCCCAATGAATTTATATGTGAGTAGGAACCATCTATAGCTCAAATGAAAAAAAGCAACAGAGTCATTTTAATCCCCCCAAAAGAATTGACTGCTAACATTGGGATTTTAATAGACTATGGACTATGATAAACTAGTCCGTGAGATTTGTAGTATGTTATTATAAGTTAAATGAATATGATGAGAAAAATGTGTTTTTCTTTTAAATTTTGGAAGAATCAAACCATAACATTTTACAAATAAAATAAAGGTTAGAGAAACTACAAAATAGAATACTTTCTAAGAGAAAAATATCAGCATACATGTATGTTGTGTGTGTGTGTTTAGACATTTATAATTCTAATTTTATATAATTACAATAGTATAAGAGGATATTTTTTCTTTCTCTTAGAAGGAAAGGTAATCTCCAAAATATTGAATATTAATATGTTTCACATATTAAAAGTGCACACTAAAATATAGTTCAAACTTGTCTCATGTTTTAAGTGACTAGAATTAATAGGCTTTTGGTAGTTTTAAGAGTTGGCTAGATGTTTAGATACACATATTTTTAAAAAGAGAGACTTTGCATTTAAAATTATAATTGCAAATTTTATATAAGCTACACTCAGTTTAGATGAATTTATAAAATATAAAACTAAAATAAAGCTCTAGCCTATATACAAATAAAATTTTAAAAACCTTATATATATTCTTGTTGTCTGTTAGAAGATCACAAACATATAAAGACATTTTAATAAAATGTATTTGGAAGTTCTTTTTCCCTTTCCATTTTCCCACATTCTACTCCCTTCTGCAAATTGTGCAATCTCTCTCAACTCACCCTACAGACACCCCCCTCACCCCTATTGCCTTTCTAAAGCACTGTAGTGCTGCTTTTATATTTATCCCTAGTTCCACTTTCCATATCTTTTCTTTTCAAGGAGTAATTATCTGCCTTTTCTAACAAAATCATTCAATTTCTGTTTGACTTCTTTAATTTCTAGCCTTCCAACTCTCCCTCCCTAATTTTGCCTATCTGTACACAGACCCTGAATAAAATTGGCTAAGATAGAATTATCTTTAATGGGGAATGAAAAGGGAGAGGCTGTGAAACTCATATGTTAATGTTTTTCCTGTCACAGTAGATTCCCTTTTTTAAACCTTTGTAACACTGCCCTCTTAAATTGCTAACTTGGTCTGCCTCTGGGCCAAAACATTGAGCCCTGCAAAGTCAGGGCCTTACATCATGGCCAAGCACTGCAGGGCTCTCCTCAGGAGGACTGAAAAATAGGCTTTCCTTTAAAGATAAACTGAGGTCAGACAATTTCTGAACTTCTTATTTGGTTTTGATCCAGGCATACCAGTAGAGAATGTGCCTTAGGACCTTGGGAATCTAAGGATGTACTTACTTCAACTGCGTGCATCAGTGTTAAGGAATTCCTCAGCAATTGCTGCTCTGCCACTCAAATGCTTAGAGGATGCTGTAGAAATGTGGTTAGAAAACAAAATCACATAATCCATATCCTCCTGTTTGTTGATAATACTATTGCACCTCTGCTTGCCAACTTTCCATATATCTTATGGATTAAAGTACAGGTAAACATTTATTGTAGAGTGGAAAGTGACTAATTAGTATAATACTTTGGGAATCAATAACCATTAGCTTAAATTTTCTCTATGAATCACTATAGTCCACGGCATCTGTTCAGTCATTTATATTGAGTTACTCTTCAGATGTAATTAAATTAATTTAGCAATTTGTATTTTATAAAAAACCTGGAGGATACAGTTTGCTCATTCGAAAGTTGTCTAAATTTTTGTTTCCACTAACATTGACATTTATATAAATATGGGAAAATATGGTGTTGATCTATCTAAAATTAAAGCAGATTTGGTCTAAAATGGAGAGTCCTCCTCCTAATTGTTATTTAACTCTATCTGTGCAATCCCTCCATCACTGTGACTATTCCAGGGAGGTTTTAAGCACAGGCATATGGATCTACTTATAAGACTTCACACTAAATTTGTTCAGTGCTTGATCTTACATCTCTCCAATGGCATTATTATTATTTTTTTTTTGTCATCAGCATATTCATGGCCTACAGTTGACTGCTTTTATTGCTTTTAACTAAAGTCTAAAGTAGAAAGTGTCTATTAATCAGTGTGTGAAGCCAATCATGAGTAAGGGCTTTATAATCTCTTTACAAGATGGATAGTAGTTACATAAATTATCCCACTTTTGTCATCATAAAAGATAGTCATTTAAGTTAATTATATCATGGGTAACACCTGTAATCTGGAAAGTTGGAAAGTAGACCCTACTTTGACAGTCCAGCTACTTCTTAATTTTATTTTTTAAGGAGCAAGACCATATATATATAATATATCATATATTATATATATACACACATATATAATATATATTATATAATATATATATATATAATTTTATGATAAAAATTCATAATTTCATACCACATTTGGAGAGGAAATGAAGAATAATTTTTAATGATTCTTAATCAGAATATATATATTCTGATTAAGAATATATATGTCAGCTAATCACTGAAAATGAATTGACTATTTGACTGTCCCTCCTCCCCCTTCTCCTAGTATATTTTAAATGGCTTGATTTTGATTCACATTTCCCAATTCATATTTATAAAATAGGAACCTTTGATGGAAAAACACTCAGCAATCTATTTCCTCCAGTTTTTAAGATGGAAAGAAATGAAGCATTTCACTGTCTTTCTTTTTATGTGCTGGAAAGTATTTTCAAATTCAATTTAAATTTAATTCAGAGAAGAGTCATCATGGTTCATTATGATAATAAGAGTGCCCAAGCTCACCAATACATATAGTTGTGTGAAGTGAAATAAAAATATTGAATTACAATTCAGTGAAATTTATATGAGGCCCCTGAGGGATTCTACAGAGCTCAACTCATTTTCAGTGTTCAAGTGAAATGGTGATATTTGAGCAGGTGGTGATTTAGTTTTCCAAGTTGTATACTTCCAATAACAGCATAAACAAGCAATTCTCAGAGAAATATATATCATACTTAAGTGAAAGTATCTGTTTAGAGATGTGGAAAGCAAGAATCTCTGGTCATATACTATGGGCAGGGACTAACAGAGAGTGGGGCAGCTTTTTGGTCTAAAGAGCACAAGAGTGTAAAAACCTGATATCAAAATGTGAACCTACCACCATCTGCAAAACCTTTTGTTGATGCCTTTCATTCTGTTTTCATTGAAATTCCTCATTTTACAGATGAAAAGTTTGAAAGAAATTATCCCAAATTCCATTTTGCCTCTAAAACACATAAACAATTATGAGCACTGTTTTTGTAGTCATAACTCTTCTTCTTCCTTCTTTTCTTTTCTATTGAGTCCACTCTCAGCATACCCTTGATGATGTACAAAGTTGAAGGAATTGGACATTTGAGATAAAGAAGTAGGGAGGTTGTATATGAAAAACAAAGTCCGGGGACACTATAATCAATTTCATGGTGAAATCTTGGGTATCAGCTCTAAAGTTATTGTTCACCATGTTGTACTTACTTTGCTGGCAGCTCTGTGCATCATTGTCCTTGTCCAGCCACCACCAGGTCTGCACCCATGGTTAGAATGTATTCCCTGTCCATTATCAGTTTTGGCTCTAACATTTGTTTTAGCCAGTGGAATGTGACAAGTATCACACCTATACAAAGACTAATGTAGTTTGTTGGTTAAGCTTTTGTCCTCTAAGGCCTAGAATGGAGTCTATTCTTTCAACCCTGGTTAATGAAAGAGATGACCCATGGGACAGAACCACAGCTCACAGCACTTTCACGGTCAGCTTGCAGCCTCCATGTAGGGTAAGAAGGGAATAAAATGGAGGTTGTTCATGTCCACCTAAGATGACTATTACTTATGTGTTTTCTGCCATGTTTCCTTTGTAATATCTGTCATTTTTGTGTTCACATGTCCTTGATAGTGGACAAATGAAACCACCACTGAACCAGGAAATCTTTGAGAAAAGGTGATTTTCTCTGCCCATTGTTCATGTCATCTAAATCTACTTGTGTATAAGGTTTATCTTTATCTTGTATTTGGTAACTTCTTCAATAAATGTCTGTTTTTCCTAATAAATGGATGGATCTTTCTAGAGAGACTTTCTATCCTGGAAATGTAGTCAGAATATTTCATAGTCAATTCCAAAGGTGACTTATGACAGTAGTGTGGGTCACAGCATACAGTTCCCCTGAGGAAGAATTTTTATGTTTTGTTCCAATTTCAAAGAAATGTATCATTCAGGTCCTTTCTGAAGGTGGGTTGAATACCTTTTTTTTTTGTTTGTTTGTTTGTTTTAATTTTGGTTACTTCTTACTCATAAAAATTTGAAACATTTCATAGAAAAAGGGTTTTAAAGGCTACCTGACCCAGAACCCAAACATGAATCCAAGAGTTACAACTTTCAACATTTCTATTAATTAATGAGAAAACTGGGATTCTGAAAAATTTCAGTCTACCAAGTTACACAAAAATTTATAACAAAGATTAGAATAATATTTTATCATTTTCTATCTAGGCCAAACTTTTTATCACTATGACCCTTCCTCTTTAAAAGTTATACATTGATATTACCTGGGCAGTTCTTTTAAAAATATATCTGAGTATCATCTTATTTATTTTACCCACTGGTATAAACTCCCTTGTTACATGAAAACCACTGTAATATGAAACTGTATGTTATTGAATGAACCAGTTATTTTTGTTATTAATCATTAATATAAATACTGACCAATCCTAAATCAGATCTATACAGATATGCTGCTTTCTACATGATGTAATTTCAGGGGAAAGAAAACACCATCATGCCCATAATACTTGTCATTACATGTAAAATTTCCAGCATCTGATTACTTTTGATTGTTTAAAACATGTTAATCTTATATGCAACTCTATTAGCCAATTATTTAATTAAATTTCAAGAACTAGTATATGTACTCTCTCTTCTAAGTGTTGACTATGCATTGATGTAAATGAATAAAGCCTAGAACATTTCCTCAAAAGGTGGAAAATACTTAGAACTATTATGTAAATGGTGTTGAAAGAACTCCCTACTACCCAAATGATCTTGTATTGCAGAAGTCACAGCATCCAGGACAAATGAAGTAAAAATATGCTATAGAACATTTATTTTCTTCATATTCACTCAAACATATTAGAAGTTTTAATTTAATACAGCTGCTTACCTGAGAAGTTTCCAAGCATGCATACTCATTGTACATGTGAGCTACAGCCAGCAATGTAAGCCCATTTTCTTTCCATTGGTCTCAATTTTTACTCCTGTGCAAACCCCTCTCTAACCAATTCTTGTTATTCTACATGATCTATTTGGACAACCAGGTACTTCTTCTTTGATGCCATTTACCTCATCTGTGTGGACTCTGTCTCTTTAATATCATCCTCCTGAGGACAAAGGCACTTTATCAAGACCAGGACCTGTGCGTTTTATTTCAATTATATAAATGTATAGTTGATTCTGATGTATTTGCAGAAATCCAGCTATGTGCTTGGTTCACCTGCGAGCCTGTTATTAACAAACATCTTAATATTTTGTTCTTTACTTTCTGTTCTTTACTTTCTCTGATTTATAATATTTTGATAATTTATATGCTTTTATGAATTTTCTCATTTAACATACCCCGGTTTTGCCCAGATAAATGAGAAATAAATGTAATCCTGGTGTGTTTTTACTTTCCAAGCTAATAGGTCATTTTTAATATTACCCATATGTTCCCAAATTTTCCGTTGAAATATATTTTGTAAGAAAATCCCACTAATAGGTATTAGGTACTTTTTTGGTCCTTATCAGGTAGAAGAAGAAAACAGAACCTACATCTGATTTTATCAGATAAGGTAAGTCGTAACCAAGCAAAGCTCAGACAATGGAGCACAGTAGAAGCTAAGGGTTAAGGACATGAAATGGTATCTGGTGAATAACAAGTTCATGATGGGAGAAAGGGTAATCATTGATCATCCTCAGTATCTCTTGGGTGAGAAGTTCAGAATAAACTATATGCACAGCCACTAGATTTTCATAGAACACATTTTTTTTTTTTTTTTTTGTCTAAACAGAGGCCAGTGTAGAATTGTCAACTTCTTATTATGTGATGATACGTAAATATAGATAGATATAATGTCTGTTTCTCCTTTTGCTGCAGAATTGTGAAATTTTGTCAAGGATAATCTGAAGACTATTATGGGGAACTGCTTGGGCAGAATACTCAGAATAAGGAGGTAAAAAGATGGGAAAAGCAAATATATACATTTAAATAACTAAAGATATAAATAACATTTCTGGTTTGTTAATGAAAGAATTCAGCACATTAACAAAGAAACTTTCTAGATTGGTTTCTAACTATATAAACCTTGCTTATAAGTACTGCTCAAATCAGTTGTTTCTAAGGTTTTGATATGTTGATTGGGAAATTAAGTCCAATCTAGTCATACCAGAATATCCATCTAAAGTGTTTATACTTTTAAAGAAAATTTATTTATTTATTTTAAATATTTTATTTATTATTTTTAGAGAGAGGGGAAGAGAGAGGCAGAGAGGGAGAGAGACATGAATGTATGGTTCCTTTCACTTGCCTCCAGCTATGGACCTGACTGGAGACCTGGCTTGCAACCTGGTTAGGTGCTATGATTGGGAATCAAACCAGCAACCTTTGAGTTCACAGGCCAGTTCCTTATCCACTGTGCCACCAACCAGGGCTTAAAATGTTTTGTTTTTAACTGAATAAATGCCCCTCAATTCCAAGTTAGTTTTTCTTAAACAATAGCAACTAGAGCTGTGATTTTTTATTATACCAAGCTCACAAAGGTGTTTCAAAATTGTATAGTCACTCATTTGTCTGTAAGACAACAGTTTTTGCAGCAATCCTTTCAATGAAAGAACTTGGAAGTATGTGTGTGTGTATATATATATGTGTGTGTGTGTGTGTGTGTACATATATATATATATATATATATAGTCAAACTTTTTAAATGTATGTATATTTTATTGATTATGCTGTTACGGTTGTCCCAATTTTCCCCTTTTCCCTCCTTCACCTGGTAACCCCCATCCCTCCAGCAGTCCCCACATTGTTCGTGTCTGTGGGTCATGTACAAGAGTTCTTTGGCTTCTCCATTTCATACATTATTCTAAATACCCCCATATTTTGTTCCTACCAATTATGCTTCTTAATCCTTGAATCATTTCCCTATTCTCTCCCTTCCCCCTCCCAGCTAATTATCCTCTAAATGATCTCCTTAGCTATGTTTCTGTCCCTGTTCTGGTTGTTTAGGGTTTTTTGTTTTTTTTTTGTTTTGCTTTTGACTGAGTTGTTCATAGTTGCAAATCTGCTGCCTTTTAAATGTTCATGGTTTTGATCTTGTTTTTCTTAAATAAGTCCTTTTAACATTTCTTGTAATAATAGCTTGGTGGTGATGAATTAATTTAGCTTTACTTTGTCTGGGAAGCACTTTATCTGCCCTTTGCCCCTTCTAAATAATAGCTTTGCTGGATAGAGTAATCTAGCTTGTAGGTCCTTGCTTTTCATCACTTTGAATACTTCTTGCCTATCCCATCTTGCCTGGAAAGTTTTCTTTTGAAAAATATGCTGATAGTCTTATGGGAACTCCTTTGTAGATGACTCTCTGAATTTCTCTTGCTACTTTTAAGATTCTCTCTTTATCTTTAACTTTGGCATTTTAATTATGATGTGTCATGGAGTGGGCCTTTTTTAATCCATCGTGTTTGGGACACTGTGCTTCCTGGAGTTAAATTCTATTTTCTTCACCAAATTAGCAGCATTTTATTTCATTGTTTTTTTTAAGTAAGTTTTTAATGTATTTCTCATCCTCTTCTTGTTCTGTCATACCTATGGATGAGATTTTGGCATGTTAGGAGATGTCCCAGAGGTACATTCCTAAGCTTCTTCTCATTTTCTTGAATTCTTGTTTCTTTCTTTCTTTCTTTTTTTTTGTTCTGGTTGAATGTTTATCTCTTCCTTATGTTCAAAATTATTGGTCTGAATCCTGGCTTCTTTCCATTCTCTATTGGTTTCCTGTGGATCTTTTTTTCACTTAGTATAATCGTTTCTTCCTTTACTTTTTTTTTTTTTTTTTTGCCATACTTAAGGAGTTCGCCAAGCATCCTATTTTGAATTCTGATAGATTGGCCATCTCCATTGGTCACTTTTTTTTCCTGGGATTTTGCCATATTTCTCTTTCTTTTCAATTTAGCAGCCTCCCTGTGGATACTTTTTTTTTTTTCTGTGTATGAGGTAAAGCTGCTTTTACTCTTTGTCTTACTAGCATGGCCTGTGCAGGAAAGGCATCTGTAAATTGTGTGGGGTGGAGCCTTAGGTAATTGCAAGGGCAGGGCAACCCACTTCACTGCTTTGTGCCTGTATGACAAGACCTCAAAGAGGGGACAATGCCACCACCTGGCTTTTGGCAGTTCACCAAGTGCTCACCTCGTTTCCTGTCATTTCACCCCCTTCTCATGTGTGACTGGCATCCTTTCAGCTGACCCCAGTGTTGAATCCTGAAGTGGGTGTATTTGAGTAGGTTCTAAGACCATACTGACCCTCTGGATGGCAAACATGTGACAGTTGCTTCTGCCACCACAATCCTCACTGGTTTTTACATCGAGGGGTAATAGGAGTCTATCTTCCTGGTGCTGGAAACTTTGGCTGTGCATTCTGGCCTGTGCCTGGGATTTCTGGCTCCCAACATTCATATCCCTGTGGTTCTTTCTCCTGCTGCCACTGCTGCCACTGCTGCCACCACCTTTCTGCACCACACCACCTCTTCTCCTGTCTCCCCACCTGTCTCAGAGACTCCACCCCTCCTACTTCTCTGCATGAATGTGCCTTCTTTAAATCCATACAGCTCAAATTTCTGATGGGTGTTATTAGTTTTTTATTAAGATTCTATTTATTTATTTTTAGAGAGAGGAGATGGGAGGGAGAAAGAGAGGGAGAGAAACATCAGTGTGTGGTTACCTATTGTGCACCCCCAAATGGGGACCTGGCCCACAACCCAGGCATGTGCCCTGACTGGGAATTGAACCCATAACCTTCCAGTTCATAGGCTGGTACTCAGTCTATTGAGCCACACCAGCCAGGGTTAGGTGTTATTAGTTCTGTGATCTGGTTGTAATCCTTTCTATGGTTGCACAAAGAGGCAAAATATGTCTACCTACACCTCCATCTTCACTGTTTGTCAACCATTTTTATGCTACAACATGCTCTTTTTCTGAATGTCTTTGTTTCATTCAGTAAATATTGGAGTATTTTCAAGAGAAAAAACACTGCCATAGTACATAAATAGGCCAATAGAAAATAACAATAATATTTCTCTATTAGGCCATTTGAATCCACAGTGTATGAATCTGATGCAACATTATATATCAGTGCTCTAGACATGGCTTTGTTAGTTATTCAATCATACATTAATGACTCAGTAAAAACTTATAGTGAACCTACTGTGCACTACTCATTGTCTTGAGCACTCAAAATATTACAGTGAAAAGCAAGGCATACAAAAGTCCTTGCCTCCATGTTACTAGTCTAATCTATGCCATACTAAAAGAATTAAGATTTAGGCCCAGGTTGGTCTGGCTTAGTGGATTGAGAATGGACCTGAGAACCAAAGGGTCACCAGTTGATTCCCAGTCATGGCACATGCCTGGGACGTGGGCCAGGTCCTCAGGTTGGAGCATGTGAGAGGCAGCCACACATCTATGATTCTCTCTCTCCATCTCCCTCTTTTCTCCTCTTTCTACAAATAAGTAAATATTTTTTAAAAGAATTAAGGTTTAGAAACTTCCCACTTTGCTTATAACCCTGGAGTGTAGGCTTATAAAATTAAACCTTGAATTACATTGGATTGAATTTATACAAGATTTTTCAATAAATATATAGTTTGCCCTTCATATCCCCAAGTTTTATATCCATAATTTAATTGACTGTATATTAAAAACAGTTGGTCTGCAGATGTGGAGGGCCACTTTATATAAGGGACTTGAACATCCATTGTTGTCTGTGGGGTTCTTGTAACTAATTGTTATTGGAGAAACCTTTGTTCTTCTCACCAATGCAGTAAAGAATTATGGATCAACGAGTCTATCAGCATGCATGCAAAATGTATTAATGAATGGGAAAGCAAAAGCAAGGGGGTGGTTTCAAAGACTGGGGTGGAAAGACTGCCCTAGTGTGGTTAGAGACCCAGGATGCCAAGAGAACAAGTCATTTATTCTGAGGACTTATATAGTTGGCAGAATGTGGGTTAAGTTACATGTTGATTAACAGGTAAAGGTGGTACCAGCTTTCCAGGATGGGGGCATGGATACTCAAAGGTGTTAATGGGCTTCTTTTTTTAGGTACCATGAGCCCTTTCCTGTCTTTTGGGTCTTGGGATGTAAACACAGTTTCAAAGGCTTTCCTTCCCAGACAGTGAAAAGGACACATACAATTCCAAGGACTTTCCTCTTCCTGTACTATCATAGTGCTTCTTGTGATATTGAAACACCTGGCAAAATTATCAATCCAGGCCCAAGATAACAACTCAATTAAAAAACTATAACTTTCATTCCTCTCCTGTCACCCACCACCACACATTGATTGAGCTATTAAGGCAAATCTGAAGGAAGTATTATACAGCTTCCTCACACAAATTTGTTATGGTGCTGTTAAATATTCAGACTTCTGTATGTGGGGCCTGGAATCTGCATTTCAAACAAGTACCCTATTTTTAGTATAGTGGAGTATAAAACTCACTATACTAAAGTGTTGTAAGATAATTTCAGCAAAGAAGCATGTAGCAGAGTTGGGGTAGAGTGGTTGAAAAAGAAGCACTCCTTGTCTCAAAATAGAGCTTAATATTTGTGTGGTAGGACAGGTTTTTAGGGAGGCATTAAAGGGTGATTAAGAAAAATAATAAAGTAGACTAGAGTTTTAACATTTTAGAAAGACAAAGATAAATCTTGGATCACTATGGTGCACAAATAAAATGATTCTTTATGTTGGAAAAAAAGGGGACCAATAAAAAAACATACCCGATAGTCAAGGGAAGGAAAATAAAAGTCTGATCCAGAGCAAGACAGGGTTTCCAACATGGCATTTCAGTTACCTATTACAGTATCACAGAAGTTTTCTTCAAACTGAAATTTGCCACTGACAAATCCCAAATTAAATAAAAATATCAGTAATCCTTTAAATTTTTAATATTGAAGCTATTTTTTGTTTGTTTGTTTTATTTGTTTAATTTAATTGTATTATTGTTGTATTACATCCGCTTTTCTGTTCAGAGGGAAGCAAAAGAAGGATGGATGAAACTATTCTTACAACTCTTTTTCTGCTTTTTCAAGTTTATTTCCATTATTTTAAGTGGCATTTTCAATAGCTAGAAAATGAAGTACTCAATCAGTAAATGTAAATGAACTTGTTCTTGGAAATAACCAACCAACACATAGTTTTCTTTCACTTGTTATTTATTGTATCAGCCTCATCTAGAAATATGTTATACTTACAATTAGTTCCCTGGAGCATACATTTGATAATTATAAGACAAATATGTATTCTATAATATCATTTTTGAAAATTCTGTAATATTTGCTTATATATTTTAAGCTCTTGTGGAAAAGGAACATGTCTAATTTTAATTGGTATAGACCGGGTCACTATCATGTTCATATAAAGATAATATATAAATATGCAGGTTTAATAAAATATAAACATAGTTATTGACCAAGATGTTCTCCTCAGCCTGAGTAACCTTTAGATAGATTTCATATATATGTTCCTGGCCTCCTTTTTCGTAGATCTTTTCCTTTAGAAAACTGGCAATTAATTATAAGGTTTCTTTTGTCCTTTTAGATGTAAATCTTCTACACCTACACCTAAGGGATGTCTACATTAAGGGTCTTGAAGGAATTCCTTTAAAATGAAATCATCAGCCCAGGTTGGTATGGGGCCAGCCTGAAAACCCAATGGTCACTGGTTTGATTCTCTAGTCAGGGCACATAACCAGGATGCAAGCCAGTTCTCTAGCCAGGTCCTTAGCTGGAGGCAGGTGAAAGTCAACCATACATTGCTATTTCTCTCCCTTTCTTCTTCTCTCCCTGCCCTACTTCCTGAAAATAATGAACACAATCTTTTTTAAAAATGCAATCATTGGAAAGAATTTACTCAGTCTCACTGTCTCCATGGGAAGGTAGAAACCTAATCTTCAAAAGCACCAATCAGCAAACACTGATGGCTTCATCACATTGACCAACGCCCCAACAAAAGCCTTCAGTACTTTTTCACTTGCTTATCCCAGGACTTAAAAACTCTTACTTTTAATTTTTTTCAATGAAATTGAGTTCAATCTCTCCTATTACAATAATCTTGAATAAACCTTACCTGTTTAACAAGTATGGGACATTTTTTTTTTTTTTTTTACAGTTGCACATAAGCATATAACAACATACTTTTGGTAATGCATATACTGTAGCTAACAAACATACCTTTTAAAAACACTTCACTAGTTTAACTGTTTTTTATTTTAAAGGAAATTACACTTAATGATTATATTATTTGTGTATTTTGAATTGTAATTTCTTTATTGATTTATTTATTATCTATTTAATGAGCATTTCTAAGAAAAGCAATTAGAGGAAGCTCAGTATATCATACATACATGGAAGTGGGTAATAGAGTTCATTCCATTTAAAACATCTTACCCCTTTATTCCACCATCCCGTCTGTACGGGGAAAAACAAAGCTATTGTGTTATTACTCTTTTAAACTTTCAGATCTTTTGAGATCTGAAAGTATGATCATTAACAGTAATTCAACAAAACTCACCAGGGGGAATGTTAATTTTTTTGTTTTTTTTTTTGGGGGGGGTTGTAATTGCATTTATGGGATTTTTACCCCAGGAAAGGGATTTGGGGATACATGTTTTTCTTCTAAGCAATTTAGGGCCTTTTCAAACTGAGTACAAAATTGTGACCAGACCCTGTCACCCTCACCTTGAAGATGTTGACCTTATGGTAATCTAATCTCTGATAAAAGTGAGAATTTTTATTTTGTTTTCTAATTCTTCATTATTTAAAAACAAGTACAAGGTAGGTAGTTAAGCTGTAATTGTTTCTAATGATTGTGACTTTTAAGAACAATGACCCTCTGAGATGAAAATATTGGGTCATTTATAGGTCAGTTAACATTTTGGAAACTCAAAGCCTCAATTACTTCTAGTAGGGAAGGAACTTTAGAGTACAAACATTCCTGTGCCTGAAGTGATAAAGGGCACAAGACAATTTAACTAGTGAATTTATAAAAGAAGAATATTTACTCAGGTGTGGAGTGAATATCATGTTAATAATGAAAATGAGAATTGTTAATTTATTAACAATATTAGAAATTACCTAATTTCTTAATTTTATCAAAAAATTTTAAGAATGAAAATATCAAGGGAATTCACTTAAATGAATAAATAGGACAGTCTATTGAAAATCTGGCCATATTTAATTAAGAAAATAATTTAACTTTCTTTATATGTTATTTAGCAAAAGAAAAATGTCTACTCCCAGATAAACACCCACAAAGTTTGACCTAAATGTTCATTGTTATAACAGGAAGAATGTATTTACATTACATTAAGGAACTTAATTTGTATTTCATAAATAGGTATTTAAATTGTACTATTCTATGTAGAATTTCAAGTTAAGCATTTTGCATGTGTATGTGTTTATTTTCATAGTAATGTATGACCCTAAAATGTGATAAATATTTCTAGCTAATACATAAAATTACCTCTTATTACTTTTAATTTTTCATGGGCTTCCATTAGTAACAAATACATGAGATCATATGATTTTTAATACTCAAAGTAGACAGGCTCAAGAAAAGTATGTGAATTACAACATTAGAAGAGTGAATTTGCTTTCTTCACTTATAATTGTTATAGTCTGTGTATTAAATTGATGCCAAAGATTACTTGATTTAATTTAAAAATGTTAAGTCATCAATATATAAGTCCCTGTGTAGCAGGACCCTTTGCGGGGAGGGGTCCTCAGTTTTAATGGACTTAATTTGCTCGCTGCCAGGAATGACTTTTAATAACAGAATTTGGTGAAAAGGAAAGGTGTTTTGTTTATTTGAAGGTTATACAAATTTATATTAAAGGTACAATTATGCCATTAATTCCCACTCCCCTTAAAAACACCCAAAATATACAGCCCTGCCCAATTAGGCTAGCTTTAAAATGGTCAAGCAAGTGGTACCATTTTTCAGAAACAACAGTTCACAGCTTAGCATTCCAGTTATAAATTCAAAGTTCCTGGCAGCTGCTATGCCCACCCAATTAGGGGAGGATCTTGCATACATACACTCCCTAACTCTTACACCACATATAATTCCCATCTCTGTGCAAGCTGCATGTCTCCCTTCCTTCCCCTTCTCCCTGCTCCCAAACCAAGTGAGTTCTTTCCTGTTTCTCACACCACATGTCTGTCTGCAGGTCCTCCAGGGATGGGGCAAGGGGGTAGGGAGGGGAGGAGAAAGAGAGAGAGAGAGAGAGTCTCCATGTCTATCCAGGGAAAAGTGGTTGATGGCTGCCCCCTAATTTTAAATCCTCTTTGACATAATGTGTACAGTAAACAATTCTGACCACTGACCGAACTTTGCATAGTGCTGTAAGCCTTTTTGTCACTATCCTGTGGATAAGGCCCCTCTTATTTTCCTGGTGCAAAAAGGACAAAGACTGATTCACCTAGCCTCACCCCACCCCCATCCCCAAACTGCAGAGTTGGGGATTCTGGCTTTCTCCCACTTTGTATTACCTATACTAGCTAGAACACTGAACTCTCCACAATAAAGAAAAAACTCCTCAAGCCATTTACAAGCCTTTACTTTTCTACCAGATGCTGCCTTCTAAGTGATTATGTCTATTACTGATTTTATTAAAGATGGTCATCACATTTATTAAATTATGATTCTCCCTCTTTATCTCAAAATAAGTTTGATATTTGCAATTTCTATATCTCTATTCACTTTTCTTTTTAAAGTGTATTTTATTGATTATGCTGTTACAATTGTCCCAATTTCATTTCCCTTTTCTCCCCTCTGCTCAGGATCCCCTTCCTTCCAGCAATCCCAGCCCACCTTAGCTCAAGTCCATGGGTCTTGCATATAAGTTCCCTGGATTCACTCTTTCCTATGCTATTCTTAACTCCCCCTTGACTACCTTGTATCAACAATGATGTTTCCTAACCCTGCACCATTTCTCCATTTCTTCCCCTTTCCCTTCTCAGCTGATAGCCTTCCAAGTGATACCCATACCTATGATTCTAGTTGTTTACTTAGATTGTTCTTATTTTGACTTTTTTTAGGTTCTATTGTTGATAGTTGTGAGTCATAATTTTGATCTTTTTCTTAAATAAGTCCCTTTAACATTTCATATAATAATGGCTTGGTGATGACAAACTCTGTTACTGTATCTTCTCTGGGAAACACTTTATCTGCTCTTCCCTTCTAAATGATAGCTTTGCTGAATAGAGTAATCTTGATTATAGGTCCTTACTTCTCATCATTTTGACTACTTCTTGCCAGGCTCTTCTTGCCTGCAAAGTTTCTTTCGAAGCATCAGCTGATCATTTTACAGGAACCCCTTGTAGGTAACTCGCTTCACTTGCTGCTTTTAAGATTCTCTCTTAACTTTCAGTATTTTAATTATGATGTGACTTGGGTGTTCCAATTTGGATCTAGCTTGTTTGGGACTCTCTGTGCTTCCTGAACTTGTATGTATTTTCTTCAACGAATTTTGGAAGTTTTCCTTCATTATTTTTCCACATAATTTTTTAATTTTTTGCTCTTCTTTTTCTCCTTCTGGCATCCTTATGATTCAAATGTTGGCATGCTTAAAGTTGTCCCAGTGGTTCCTACACCCCTCTTTTTTTTTTTTTTTTTTTTTCAATTCTTGTTTCTCCATTACGTACTGGTTGACAGCTTATTTCTTCCTTATGTTCCAAATCATTAACTTTCATCCCAGTTTCCTTCCTTTTGCCATTGGTTTCATGTGGATTTTCCTTCATTTCACTTAGCATAGCCTTCACTTTCCTTCTACATTTGCTGCAAAGATATCTGTCAAATCTGTGAGCATCTCCTGGTCACTTAGTTCTCCCACTAGGACCTTGATCTGTTCTCTCTTTTGGGCCATACTTTTCAGTCTCCTCAATTGGACAGGCTCCTGTGTTTGTCTCTGTGTCTTAGGTAGAGCTGCCCACACCTGTTAAGTTGTAAGGCACAGAGCCTTAGATATTTGTCTGTGTGAGGGGACCCATTTTACCATGTTATGGTGCTGTATTGGATGTGGGGAGGTGTCTGAGAGGAAACAGTGCCATTGGCTCAGCACTCTCCCCTTTTCCAGTCACTTCTCCCATTTCTCTTACGGGACTAGCACCCCTCTAGCTGTTGCCCTGGCCCTGGTTCCCAGAGTGGGTGGGTTTGTAGATGTTCCAGGATCGTGGGGTCCCTCTAAACAAATGGACTCTGCTGAGAGATTAGCAGTTTATTTTGCCATCCCAACCCTCACTGGTTTTCATAGTCAGAAGCAAAGTGGCTTTATCCCCCACCCCCATTCTGATGCTGGAACCGTAAGTCTTGAGGTCTAGTCTGGTGTTGGGAGTGCTCTCCAGGTGTCTCTACTTTATTAAATGTGTGACTGCTCTTTCCATAGGCTGGCCACAGCCACTGTCCCTGCTGCTGCTGTCTGCTGCCAAACTGTGTCCTCTCCTGAATCCACCCCTCCTACCTGTCTGGATGAGTATTTCTTTTTAATATCTTTGTTGAGCTTCCATGCAGCTTGATTTTCTGGAGCTTCTAGTTGTCTCCAGTTTTGGATAGTTGTATTCCTTGTTCGTTATGAGGGAGATACAGCGAGTTTACCTATCTTGGCCAGAAGCCCTGAATTTCATTTTCAGTTTGCATCATCATAAGTTCTTATGTTATTAGGTCAAGTGTTGCTTCTTTATATCATTCAAGTGTGATTTCTTTGCTTTTTATTAAAATCATTCATCAGACAGTGATTGTTTTATATAAGAAGTATGTGTAGGATTAAGAGAAGTATTATGGGGAACGGTCTCTATATGTATAACTGCTCAGAATTTGTAACCTGAATTCCATTTGTACTCTCAATGTTGTGTGATAAGAGAGAGGCTTGTTTATGCATTACTCACCTAGATAATATCGTAAGAACTAGGAACTGTATTTGGATATACAATTTCAAAGTGCCTGGTGAGACTCATAGCCCTAGAATGACAAAGATGTTTCCAGTATGCATGAGTAATGTGTGTTATACACCTTGTTATACAAGTTTGTGAAGTGTGTAATAATGGCTTTGATGTAGAAATTGTTCCTCCTCTTTTTTGCCTCCTCTTTGTCTGCCTTTGTCAGAGCTTTTCCGGATTGTCTATGAAACCCACATCAGATGTATGTGGCAGAAATCAGAAGAAATAGCAAGTTTCCTTGGGGACTTCTGAGAGAAGGATGTTGCAAATAACGAATATAAAAAAGTATATGGGAAAGAGAATGTCTTCTTAGTGGAATTTAAATTTGCATTTCAGTGCCACAATATTTTCATTATGTTATTAATTCATATCAAACTTTCTAAAACATAGAAATATATAATACGATGCTATAGGTTTTTGCCTTATACACACTTTGGCCATCAAAAAAATAAATGGATAAAGCTCATGTTATTATTGGACATTCAGCTCAACATATAGGCAATGATGATATAAGATGTCCAGGGAATTAAAAAAAAAAAATTAACACAAAGCTCAGTTTTGTGCGTAAGACCAAAAAGGTATAGTAGAGAGCTAGACAATCTTCTGTTTAAATGGAAAAAGAGGCAGATAAAGAGAAAAAGTAAGTATAACATATACTGGTTTTAAAAAAATAAAACATTTTAAGTTTCCATAGTCATTTCATTCATATCAGATTTTATCAGGTAGTTCATTTAGATTCTAAATAGGTAGTACCCAGTGTGCAACTGAGGCTATAGAAATAACATAGAAACAAATTATACAAAGAAAAGGATTTGTCCCTTGTGAATATGGACTTTCCAAGGATGACTACAAAAAATAAATGTCATTTTGAAAGCATTTATAATAAATGTACTTTATCATTACTATAGTATTTTTCATTTAAAATGTCTTTTAAAATATATGTATAAATGAAGAACCCCCTTCAGTCACTGGTCAGAAAGAGCATAAACCTTAAGTCTATAAAAGTGAGTTTATCTCGGATTAGGCATTCAGGAGGTATCTTGCTTTTTGAACATCAGTCTGGAAACAAGTCTATAAGCAAAATGGACACCACATTCATAAAAAATATATATATATATATAAATAAAAATGATATAAGTTTGAAGTATGATATATTTAATATGTTCATATTATAAAAAAATTGAAACTAAATGATAGAGAGACCACATAGATTACTTTAGTCTTGTTTACACATCACCCACCACTGAACTCCTAGATCATCTTGCAAAAACAAGGGCTTGTATATGTAAATAAATATATCCCTGTATACATGATAAAATTTAAGAAAGAAAACTTAAATAGCCAAGTAAATATTTCAGGAAAGGGAGTAGGAGTTTACTGGTTGTGTATAGATAGGAGTTTTCATTGAAATTTTGGAATGAAAAGTTGGATTTTTAAAATATGTATTTCTTGACTAGTATCCTAAGTACTATGTCTCTCTACCTAAATGCCTTCATAAATTGAAAATTAGGAAAGGAACCTGAAATATTATTGGCAACAATTTATTTTAATGTCCCCAAACATGATACTGTAGGAGTGTCTGAAAAGTAGAAGGATTTCATGGGCACGTTTTGCATATTTATTGACCTTCACATTTTTTCTCCTCTTCACTTTCTTGCTCCTCTATCCCTATCCCTGCTGCTCCCCCTTTTTTCCTTCTAAGTATGGGTGCCACTACTTACTTGCTGTATGTAATACTGACAAGTTAAGTAACCTCTTTGTACATCAGTTTTTTATTTAAAAACAAACAAACAAACAAAAACAGAACAAGAAAAGAGACGTGGCAGGGTTGTTTCCAGGATTAAATAAGTTAACTCACCTTGGGCAGATGCTGCTGGTTCAGACCCAGAGGCCCTGGTTTTTCACTGGTTCAGTAGTCTGCCCTTCCCTTTAATGCTGCTGGGGCTTTAAGTCTGAGCTCAGCTCCCACTGGTTCTCTCTGTGAGGTTTGCCCTGAACGTGGTTGAAGCCTCATTATGAGAAGGGCCTACACATGCCCTAAAGGCTCTACAAAACCCGTCTCTGTATCAAGACACAACAAACCTGGGTGGATCCTGTAGTCTGGCTATAAACTAGACTCTACCCTTTTGCTACATTTTTGAGTAGCTATTTTCCCTTCCCCAGACTGCTTCTCTTAATCATTGTGGATCTTTCCTGAGGCTTTTCTTCAACTATGAGCATCATGAATGCTCTGCTTCTAGGAAGCCCAACATAAGTCTATATGGAAAACACTCTAAACATTACAAGACATTGTAAGTGCTCAATAAAAAGTGTCTAGTGTTATTATTGTTAATTCCTTCAACAAGTGTGTATTGAACTAGCAACATGCTGCTGTGAGTTTCTTCCCCAGACATTAATGACAAAAAGCAGTGCATTGATAGAAACCTCACAGTGGCTACATTGATGGCAAGACTTGGAAATTAAATGGAGAATATAGTAAGTTGGTGGCATAAGGAAGAACATTGATCAGTGTCTTTTCGTAACGTTCCTGCTAATTCTTTTCATTTTGTAAACCATCTGGTGAAGTGTTGGATCTTTTGTACATCATTTTAATATTACATTTAATACTAAACATACTTCTCCTTGTTTATATATTTTATTTCCCTATCAAATTTTGGGTATTTACACTTCAGTTATGCCTTATTTAAGTGGCATATTCAACTCAGTATCTTATCATAAATTGTGACCTTTCTAAATGTCTTACCCATTTAACCAATTGGCAGGATCATATTTTTTCTAAAGCTTTTATTTTTTATTATGGCTGTGTCAAGATGTTTAAATTTTTATATTTACCAAAAGGACTATAATAAACTGTATAAAATGTTAAACATCACAATGTAATGCTTGCTACCAGCCTTCTCTAAAATAAATACTCAGCAAAACTATAATGCATGTACATTCTGGAATGTAGATATTTGCATTATCAAGATTTCAAAGAAATGAATGAAGTTTATTTAAATTCAGTACACTATATTTTATTTTAATGGAGATGTTTGCATTATATAGTATATAGTATTCCCTTTAGCTGAGGACACAGTAAAAGTGCTTATTGAGCTGAGCTCCAGGAACATGCTCTAGGATTTATGTAATGGTCAGTGAATATTATAAGAAATGTAGTCCATCACTAAAATTAGTTATAATAATTAAGTTGAATGTTTATATCTAAGACTAAGATTTGCAAACAAAAACTGTTTTCTCATGATATTTTATTCTTGACTTTCACCTCTATAAGAAGACATGAAGTAGAGTGAGCACAGGTGGGGAAGGTTTCAGTACGTAAATCCACTCATTAAAGATACCTTTGTTTCTTCTTCTCAAAACTGTTCATAAATTAAATATACTTTCACTTATCTTAATGACCTAGAGAGCAAATTTATCTAGTACTGGAATGAATGAATTAGTGTATGATTAAGTTTTTGAAAAATGGTGATACATTTTCAAAATACTTGTCCTATTTCAACCTCACAAGTTGTACATGAGAGTTCCAGGTCATCCACACCCTCAACCAATATTTGGTAAAGTTTGTCTTTCTATTTTCAGCTATTTTAATAAGTGTGTAGTAGTATCATATTTTGGTTTTTAATATTCCTAATGATTAATACTATTGAATATATTTTTATACGCTTAAGTATTACTTTGTTTACCTTTTTTGTGAAGTAAAGCAATCATTCACATCTCTCTTTTTTTTTTTTTTTTAAGATTTTATTTCACTATTTTTAGAAAGAGGGGAAGGGAGAGAGGCAGAGAGGGAGAGAGACATCAATGCATGGTTGCTTTTCACCTGCCTCCAGCCACAGACCTGACTGGAGACCTGTTTTGCAACCTTGTTATGTGCCCTGGCTGGGGAATCAAGCCTCCGACCTTTGGGTTCGCAGGCCGGCACCTTATCCACTGTGCTACCAGCCAGGGCTCTCACTCTTTTATTAACTTCTTTTTCTTATTGAGCTTTAAGAGTTCTTTATGGACTGAACTCCTTTATCAGCTATTTTCTTCCAGTCTGGAGTTTTTCTTTCTATTTTCTTAATAGTATCTTTCAAAGAGTAGACATTTTAATTTTAATAAAGAGCAGGTATTGATTTGTTCTTTATGAATAATATTTTTGCTCTCAAATCTAGAAATGTCTTTGCCTAACCAAGGGACACAGATACATCCTTTTTTGTTTTCTCCTAGAAGTTGTATGGTTTTTAGGTTTTATAGCTATGTGTAGGATCTGTTTTGAATAAATTTTTGTATGTGATTCAAAGTGTGTGGATTGGAGCTCAGGTTTTTGCATATGGATTTCTCATTGTTCTAGTACAATTTGTGAAAAGATTCTCATTCTATACAATTATCTTTGCACCTTTATTGAAAATTAGCTGTCCATGTATATGTGGGTCTATTTCTGAACTCTGTTCTGTTCCAGTGACCTATTTGTCTGTCTTTGGACCACTATCACGCTGTCTTGATGACATGTTTTCTTCTGCTGTTGATTCAGCCAGTGGCAGCATAGCCTTGAGACTAGATAGCTCACACCTGAGCGCCAAACTGTATTTTTTTTTTTTTTTTCCTTTCTCTCTTTCCTTAGGCCCATACATTCATGCCTGAATCCCTGCAGAGTTGCCCATGTAGCCCCAGGAAGCACTCTGCAGCTATCTCAGCCAAAAGTGGTTCCTGCAAAGGAAGGTTTATCAGATGCTGTCACCTCAGTCCATACAGTAGTACATTGACACATTCTGAGTCCCCATCCATCAGTATTGAAGACATGTGTCCTACCTAGATAATGCTCCTGTTTGCCTGGGGACTCTAAGCCAGTTCTGAAAACCCAGAAAACTTATATCCAAGTGGCTGAAACTCCACTTTCTTTAACAAGGGCTGATCCCTCTTTCTCCATGTACCCCAGATGCTCTCCTGCTGCTCTTTATATTCTTTATATTCTCTCTCAATGTTTCTACTTGCCCTTTATGATTACCTTACATTAAAATTTACTATTATATATACATTATATATATAGATGTTATTATATTTAAATTATTTATATGGACATGTTTCTTAATTTGTAGTTTCTGTCTCTAGATTTGATACAGACTGATGTATTTTTACTATCCTTTTAGATTAAACCTATTTTAGTTTGTATATTTAAAGTACATTGCTTATAGGCAGCTTATATTCAGGCATTTCTTTCCATTCAATTAACCTATGTTAGGGTCTTTAAGACACATACATTTATTTTTATTTATTTTTTAAATATTTTATTTATTATTTTTAGAGAGAGGGGAAGGGAGAGAGGCAGAAAGGGAGAGAGAAATCTTATGTATGGTTGCCTTTCACCTGCCTCCAGCTATGGACCTGGCTTGCAACCTGGTTATGTGCTCTGGCTGGGAAATCAAACCAGTGACCCTTGGGTTCACAGGCCAGCACCTTATCCACCGTGCCACCAGCCAGGGCAAGACACTTACATTTAATATGACTAGTGATATAGCTAGTTTTAAATTTCCCATCTTGTTATTTGCTATTACTCCTATTTGGTCTTTGTTCCTCATTTCATTCTTTTTTGCCTTATTCTTATCTAATTGAGTATTTTAAAATCATTTTACATTATTTTGAATTTTGGTTTATTAGCTGTAAATCTTTGTTGTATTATTTTAGTGGTTGATTTAGGTTTTAGGATATTCAGATTTTACTCATCACTATATATCTTCAAGTAATAGTATGATTTCATGCATAGGGCAAGAAGCTTGAATAATATTCTTTCACATCTCCTCTAACCAGTTTTGTGCTAATGTAGTGGTATATTATTGTTATATATACTATAAACCTTACTCTACATTATTAGTATGTTTGCTTAAATAGTTCATTATACTTCTAAAACTTAAACGATAAGAACAATTTTATGACTTTCTACCTTTGCTGGTGCTCTTCATACCTTTATATAGATCCAGATTTCCATTGGGTAGCATTTTTGTTCTTCCTGAAGACATTGCTTTCATATCTTTTTTTATATACCTTTTCTTTTCTTTTTTAAATTTAATTTTATTGTTGTATTACATCCATCTCCTTTTTTCTCCCCCTCACCCCCTTACCCACCCCTCTGCACCCTCCAACAAATCAATCCCACTTGTCCATGTCCATTGCTCCCACACACTAGTTTCTTGTCTAAGCTGCTCCCCGTCTCTGCCTCCCACTCCCCTCTCCCCCTGTCCACCAAAGGCCCATTCACTGCACTCATATATCTGGTTCTACCTTGTTGTCATTTGTTTTGTTCATTATTGTCCTGTAATGGACAAGATCGTATGGTATCTATAGTTCACTGACTGGATGATTTTACTAAACATAATACTTTCCATTTCCATCCATGTTGTTGCAAAGGCTAGGAGTTCCTTCTTTCTTTCTGCTGTGTAGTATTCCACTGTGTAAATGTACCAAAGTTTTTTGATCCAATCATTCACTGATGGGCACTTAGGCTGTTTCCAGAACTTGACTATTGTAAATAGTGCTGCTATGAACAAAGGGGTGCATAGGTTCTTATGAATTGGTATTTCAGGATTTTTCAGGTATAGTTCTACTAGTGGAATTGTTGGATCAAAAGACAGTTTCGCTACACATTCTTTTTTCTGCTAAAAACACATGGGTCCTGGCTCCATCTTGACCAATTAGTGCTCATCGAGGGTGTAGAGGGTGGTAGATGCTATATATATATATATATATATATATATATATATATATATATATAGTTAAGGCATTTTGATTTTCACTTGAGGCATTTTGATTTTCCACCTCCCCATTTCTATATAAGACATAAGTTGGTTTTCTCTCTTGCATCCCCACTGTCTTTGCTATGCCTTTACCTTTCAAAATGATTTATACTTTAGCCAACTTAATCATTTTTCCCTTCTTGTAACAGTCTTATCATATCTATATCCCTATTAAGACTGGCTCAGTTGCAGCTGAGGGTGTGATTAAAAGTGGGGGTTACCTTGGAGGATATGGGTATATAGCTATGTTCATAGTCAGTCAAAAGGGGGTTAAAGGAGAAAGATATCTTTGAAGGTGTGGTTATATTGCCTGGAATGATGGTTCTGTTTTAAAAGCAGCTCAAAAACAGTGTATGAGATGTGATAGAAGGATAGAAGGAGTGCCTCTCAATCAGCCAACTGGAGTGAAAGGAGCAACACTTACAACAAATTCAAAATACAACCATACAGCCTAAATTCATGACATAATAGGGAGCAACAAGTTGAGGAAATCTAGGAGACTGCAACAATGAAATCCACAAATATCCTAACACAGAAGGCACTCCACAGAGGCAGGGAATCAAAGAGGATTAAACCAAGACAAAAAAAAACAAACACTAAAAGACACCCAAAATGGGGAAAAAAGGAATCAGTCCATCAACAAAAGTAGAGGAAGAACCCCCAGAAAGATCACTAAATGAAACAGAGAAAAGCAAACTATCAGATATGGAATTCAAAATTATGATGATAGAGAAGCTCAATGACCTCAGCCATGTAAACAAAAATTGCAGACAACTCCAGGGGAATTACAAAGGACTCGAGGGAAGCTACAATGAACTTACTGAGAACTACACCAGCATTAAAAAGGACGTAGAAACTATCAATTAGAGCCAGGAGGAAATGAAGATTACAATTTCTGAACTGAAGAATACAGTAAAAGGAATCAACAGCAAGCTAGAGGAAGCAGAGGATCAGATCAGCAAGCTGGAGGACAACTTAGAAAAATATTCTAAGAAAGTACAACAGAAGGAAAAAAAGGCTGAACAAGAATAAAGATATTTTGAGCAAGCTGCAGGACAACATGAAACACAATAATATTCCTATCATAAAGATACTAGAAAGAGAAGAGAAACAAGGAATGAAAAACTTGTTTAAAAATGTGATGATAGAAAACCTTCCTAACATAATGAGTGAAGATGCTACTCAAGTTCAGGAAGAACAGAGGGTCCCAATGAGGATGAACCCAAACAGACTCACTTTAGGATACATTATATTTAAAATGGCAAATTTCTAAGACAAAGAGAGAATCCTAAAAGCATCAAGCAAGAAATAGCAAATAACATATAAGTTACCTCTGATAGGATTACCAAATAATTATTCAACAGAAACAATTCAAGCCAGAAGGGAATGGCAAAAAATATTCCAAGAAATGAAAAACAAAGGCCTGCAATGAAGAATACTATCCAGCAGGCTCTCATTCAAAACAGAAGGAGAAATAAGGACTTTCAGAGACAAAAGAAGACTAAAAGAATACACCTCTAACAAACCAGCATTGCAAGAAATGCTAAAGGGTCTACTTTAAAAAAATGAAGAAACAGAGAAACAGAGAGGCACATAGGTACAAAGTGGCTAAATGGTAATAAATTATCAATTAATAATTACCTTAAATATAAGCAGATTAAATACATCAATCAAAAGACATAGAGTAGCTGAATGGATAAGAAAACATGACCCACATATATGCTGTCTTCAAGAGACCACATCAGAACAAAAGATCAACAGATTGAAAGGGAAGCAATGGAAAAATGTGTATCAAGCAGATGGACATTAAAAAAAATGCTGGGGTAGCAATATTTATTTCAGACAAAATAGATTTTACAATGAATTCCATAAAAAGAGACAAAGAAGAACATTTCATATACTTAAGGGAACAATCCATCAAGAAGATCTAACTGTGTAAAACATTAATAAAACCAATGTAGGAGATCCCAAATATATATGGAAAATCTTGGAGAACTTCATGAAGGATATAGACAGCAATTCATTCACTGTAGGGGATTTTAATACCCCATTATCAACAATGGACAGATCTTTCAAACAAAAAAACACCAAGGATGTTGTGGCATTGAACAACACACTAGAGGAAATGGAGCTACCCCAAAGAAGCAAAATACACATTCTTTTCAAATGCACATGGATCATTCTCTAAGATAGATGACATGGTAGGTCACAAGACAATCCTTCACAAATATGGAAAAATGGAAACCATACCAAACATCTTCTCAGATCACAAAGACTTAAAACTAGAAACCAACCTCAAGGGAAAGAACCAAAAATACTCTAACTCATGAAGACTGAATAACATGCTTTTAAGTAAGGAATGGGTAAACAATGAGATCAAAGATGAAATAAAAAATTTTTGGAAATAAACAACAATGAATACACAACTGCCCAAAACATATGGGACACAGCAAAGGCAGTCCTCAGAAGGAAACTCATAGCAATATACAGGCCTACCTCAAAAGGATAGAAGAAGCTTATCAAACAACTTAACCATAAAGATGCAAGAACTACAGGAGCAACAACTAGCCCAGAGCAAATAGAAGGAAGGAAATCATCAAGATCAGAACAGAATTAAATAACTTAGAGACTCAAACTACAATTCAAAGAATCAATAAGTCCAGGAGCTGGCTCTTTGAAAAAATAAACAAAACTGACAAGCCTTTATCCAAATTCATCAAGAAAAAGAGAGAGGACCCAAATAAACAGAATCAGAAATGACAGAGGAGAAATCACAACTGATACATCAGAAATACAAAGGATTGTAAGAAATTACTACAAACAACCCTATGATAAGAAATATGAAAACCTGGGTGCAATGGACATTTCTGGAAATGTATAATTTAATGAAACTGAGTCCAGAACAAGCATAAATCCTGAATAGACTGATAACAACTAGTGAAATTGAAGAATGAATCAAAAATCTCCCAAAGCACAAAAGTCCTGGACCAGATGGCTACACAGGTGAATTCTACCAAACATTTAAGAGTAACTAATTCCTATCCTTCTCAACCTATTCCAAAAAATCCAAGAGAGAAGATTCCCAAATTCTTTATATGAGGCCAATATTATTCTAATCCCAAAACCAGGGCAAGACACAACTAAGAAAGGAAACTACAAGTCAATATCTATGATGAACATAGATGCTATGGTTCTCAATTAAATATTGCCCAACCAGATCCAGAAAGACATTAAAAAGATTACACACCATAATCAAGTGGGTTTTATCCCAGGGATGCAAGGATGGTAAAACATTCCTAAATCAATGAATGGAATATACCACATCAACAAAATGAAAGACAAAAACCATATGAACATATCAATAGATGCTGAAAAAACATTTGATAAAGAACAGCAACCATTTATAATAAAAACCCTCAGCCAAATGGGAATAGAGGGAGCATACCTCAACATAATAAAGGCCATATATCAGAAACCTGAAGCCAACATTATACTCAATGGGCAAAAACTAAAAACTTTTCCCTGTAAGATCAAGCTGACCTTTTTCTCCACTTCTGTTCAACACCATTTGGGAAGTTCTAGCCATAGCTATCAGAGAAGAGAAAGGACTCAAAGTTATCCAAATTGAGAAGGAGTAAGTGAAACTGTCATTCTTTGCAGATGATATGATAGTGTATATACAAAACCCAATAGACTCCACCAGAAACTTACTTGACCTAATAAGCAAATTTGGCAAAATAGATGGATATAAAGTCGATATCCAGAAATCGAAAGCATTTTTGTACACCAATAATGAAACATCAGAGATAGAAGCGAGAAAAGAAATCCCATTTACCAAAGCAACAGGAAAAATAAAGTACTTAGGAATAAACTTAACCAAGGAGGTAAAAGACCTGTACTCAGAAAACTACAGAACATTGAAGAAAGAAATTAAGGAAGATACAAATAAATGGAAGTATATACCATGTTGATGGATGGGAAGAATTAACATCATTAAAATGTCCATACTACCCAAAGCAATCTATAGATACAATGCAATCCCAATTAAAACACCAATGACATATTTCAATGAGATAGAAAAATACTTCAAAAATGTATATGGAACCAAAAATGCCCACAAACAGCCACAGCAATCTTGAAGAAAAAGAACAAGGAAGGAGGAATCACAATACTGGACATAAAACTATTCTACAAGGCTACTATCATCAAAACAGTCTGGTACTGGCATAAGAATAGACATATAGATCAATGGAACAGAATAGAGAACCCAGAAATAAACTCACAAGTCTATGATCAATTAATATTTGAAAAAGGTTGAAGGAACATAAAATGGACTAAAAACAGTTTCTTCAAAAAGTGGTGTTGGGAGAACTGGACAGCAACATGCAAAAAGATAAAACTAGACCACCAACTTACACCATATATCAGAATTAACTCAAGATGGATAAAGGATTTAAACATAAGCAGTGCCACCATAAAGGTCCTGGAGAAGAATGTAGGTAGTAATATTTTTGATATCCTATGCAGAAATATGTTTACTGATATTCCTCCAAGGGCAAAGGAAATCAAAGAACAAATAAACAAATGGGACTATATCAAACTGAAATGCTTCTGTTCAGCTAAAGAAAACAGCAGCAAAATTAAAAGGAAACCAAATGTATGGGAGAATATTTTTGCCAATGATACCACAGACAAGGGTTTGATCTTCAAAATATATAAAGAATTTATGAAACTCAACACCAAAGAGAAAGACAGCCCAATTAAAATATGGGCAAAGGACCTGAACAGACAGCCCTCTAAGGAAGACATACAATGGGCCCAAAGGCATATGAAAGAATGCTCAACATCACTAGCCATCAGAGAGATGCAAATTAAAACCACAATAAGATACCACCTCACACCTGTCAGAATGGCCATCATCAACAAATCAATAAACAACAAGTGTTGGTGAGGATGTGGGGAAATGGGAACCCTGGTGCACTGTTGGTGGGAATGCAGGCTGTTGCAGCCTCTACGGAATGTAAGTGTAAGCTTTTACACAGATGAGACACAACATAGAAGCAGAATAATGAAATATCCTTCCTCAAAAAGTCCATTGCTAAAACTATATAAATTATTTTTAATTTTATTTATTCAGATAATAAATATAACCTTTGTAAGATCTAATATGTATCTATTTTCAGGTCATAAACAAGGAGAGGAAAATGGACAATAGCAGTGAGTTAATGGGGAAAAAACCCTAGCATACAGCAATCATGTGGTGCTTTATTCAAACCGAATGAAGCAAGTTGAATGATCTAAAGAATGGTGTCACGACTAAATTGATCCACACTGAAAAAAGAGGAAATTTATTAGTGTTCAGGGAGGTTGATACTAGACCTTATATTCTTCCCTATAGAAATAACATCTAGGAAACTTTTTGTTTTTTCCTCCTGGTATCAATGGGGTATGGTTAATCCCTTGGAACAACAAATACAAGTTTGAATAAGCTTCTTGTTCTTCCCAACTCTTTCTGTGAAACTGGTTTCCCTATTCTATTGTCTATTGGCAAACGTGTTTTAAAACATATCTTTAACCTTTTATACATTTACCCTTTCAGTTTATTTGCAATAGCCCTGTGAACAACTGATACAGAGGAATTTAGTGTATTTGCTCAGTAAATCAAAACAGCTTAAATCTCAAAGCAGCTTGCAATTGTGCAGGATTCTACTTTTGCTCCAAGCTGCCTACAGACAATTGGCAAGCACAATGAAAGGATACAAGTGTAAATTATAGGCTTAGGTCACTTCCTCTTTGTTATTTCCTATTTTTAATTTACATTTGAAGAAAATCCATATCACATTTCTCACAACACAGAGTTAATTATCAAATCAATAAGAAATAAATATGCAGCATACATTTACGGTGAAGGTGTGAGAAATTTAGTTTTTCACTTGCAAACTAATTTGAAGAAGACTGTATTAAGTGAAATGAGCATAAACTGTTATTATGCTCCTCTTTTTCTTTTTATTATTCTGTCAACAGTATATAAAACACCCACCCAGAGATATGCACAGTACTGGTTTATTTCCCAACTCTGTCAGATGATTAGTATTCAATTTAATGTATTCAGGGGTTTAGCCAGTATAATTAATCACCCTCTAAGTACAGAAAGATGCATAATTGTCTGTCCCTACTCATTATTTAGATTTTTAGTTCTGTAGTGAAGGACATCAGGAAAGATTAATTAAGTCAAACACTTTGGGGTTATTTTTCCTCATTGTACAGAGGATTTATATACATAACTGACATTAGTGTTGGAGGATATTCCTGTACAATATCAATGAAAAGAAGGACTCCCTGTGTGTGTGAATTTGTCTAGTATCAATAATATATACCAGAGTTGTCCTAATAAGTATTTTTGATATTTTACTTTTATTATTCACATTTGTGTTGAAATAATTACCAAAAAAGTTTTTATACAAAAGGCAGTACTATATTTTAAGAACATTAGATGTATAATTTAGCTTGGAAAATAACTAACTCCATAACCAAGTTACCTTCATATATTTGATAAATCTCAATTATTTCACCAAATGATGGGTTAAAACATTTGATCTCTAATAAGAGTGCTTACAATATAAAAATACAATATAAATCTGTAATGTACTTTAATCTAAAGTGAACTTCAAGTATTATAAATCCAGAAAGACAGAGTCTGGAAATTGCTACATGAAATTTAACAAAGTGATTGCAAATTTTAGTTTTACCAGTGCTAATTGAAAGTGCTTAAAATCTGTGGTTTTACTTGAAAAGATAAATCATTTTTTAATATTTCTTTTCTCACCCATGAATTATATAGTCTTATGATAAAATGGTCCAGAATCTATTATGTTAAATAGGTGAGGATCCAGGCTATGAACATTTTTATCTAAAAAGTAATTTTATACTTATCACACACATAAATATATATTAGCATTGAGGTAAAATAGAGAATTCAATAGCAAATTAAAAGAATCATACACCATGATTAAATAGTATTTATTCCTGGAATGCAAAGATATTCAACATAACAAATCAATTTGATATGATACACTACATTAACAGGATAAAAGATAACAATCACATGGCCATCTTAATACACATAAAAATAATAGTTGATAAAATTGAACTAATTTCTGAGAAAAAAGTACTCAACAAATTACTATAGAAAAAATTTACTTCAACACAATAAAAGGTCATATATAAAGAGTCCACAGCTAGAATCATATCCAATTGTGAAAAATTGAAAGCTTTGCTTCTCAGCAACAAAGCAAGGAAGCCTAGTCCTACCAGTTCTACTAAAAATAATACTAGAAATTCTGGCCAGAGCAATTAGGCAATAAAAAGAAATAAAATACATCTAAATCAGAAAATAATAAGTAAAATGCCTTGAAGATGACATGAGTTTATATGTAGAAAGCTAAAGCAAAACTATTAAAAGTTATAAATTAATTCAGTAAAGTTGTAAAGTAGAAAATCAACATATAGCAAACTATCAAAAAGTGAAATTAAAATTAAATTTATTTATAATACCATCAAAAATTAGATACTTAGGAATAAACTTAACTAAGGACATGAAATATTTGTATACTCAAAACTATAGAACATTGTTTAAAAAAAAACTGAATATACATAGAAATACATACTGTGCTCATGAACTGGAAGATAATAATGTTAAAATGTTCATACAATTAAAAGTGACCTACATACTAAATTACAATCTCTATTAAAATCCCCATAGGATTTTTTAAGAAACAGAAAAAATACTAAAATTTATATGAGATCGCAAAAGACAAAAAAAAAAAAGCTAAAACAAACTTGAGGGAAAAGAATTAAGTGAATATCACATGTTCTGATTTAAATATAATACAAAGCTACAGAAATCCAAACAGTATAGTACTGCCCTAAAAATAGACATATAGAACAATGAAACAGATAGTAGAGCCCAGAAATGAAACCATACAGAGTGAATCAAAAGTATGTTTATAGTTGTTCATATGACAAAATAATATAACAATTAATAAATAATAAAATAAACTCTTTTAGTGTGTGTATAGTATATCACATACTAACAATTGTAAATACACATCAGGACTTCTAGCCAAGATGGAGGTGTAGATAAACATGCTGCATCTCCCTCCACAACTAAGAAGAAACATAACTACCTCAAAACTAGAGACAACCAGAAGTTCCAGAAAAATCAAGCTGCAAGAAAGTCCAATGAATAAAGATAAAAAGAAGAAATACTCATTCAGACAGGAAGGAGGGGTGGAGCTGAGGTGGAGAGGACATGGTGTAGAAGTGACTGCCATGGCAGTGGCTGTGGCTGGTTGGTGAAAAGCACAGTCACACATTATAAAAGCCATAAGGGACACCTGAGGAGTGCTCCCAGCACCAGACCAGACCATGCAGCTCACAGCACAAGCACTGAGGAAGATAAAGCATTATTGCTCCTGACTGTTAAAACCAATGGGGGTTTTGGGTGAAGAAGAAACTGCTGGTCTCTCAGCAGAGTCCATTTATTTAGACAGCTCTCATAGTCTTAGAATGTCCTCAGACCTACCCAATCTTGGAACTGTGGCCAGGACAACAACTAGAGTTGCCAGTCCCATACGGGAAGTGGGAGAAATGCTTGGAAAAGGGGAAAGTACTGAGCCAGTGACATTGTTCCCTCTCAGATCCCTCCTCCACATGCAGTATCACATCATGGTAAAATGGATCCCACCTGCACTGATGAATACATAAGGCTCTGCTCCTTTCAACATAACAGGTGCAACAGCTGTACCTAAGACACAGAAAGCTGTCAAGCTGAGGAGAAGGAGAATTATGGCCCAAAAGAGGTACAGATCAAGGTTCCAGTGGGAGAACTAACCCACAAGGAGATGGCAAACCCTAAGAGATGCAGAGTTCAAAACACTGGTAATAAAGATGCTCACAGACTTGCATATGGCAAATGCAGAAGGGAAGAAGTGAAGGCTAGGTTAAGTGAAATTAAGGAAAATCCACACAAAACCAATAGTGAAGAGAAAGAGACTGGATTTCAAATCAAAGATTGGAACCTAAGGAAGAAATAAACTGTCAACCATTACAGAATGAAGAAAGAAGAATTGAAAAAATAGGGAGTGGTTTAGGAACATCTGGGGCAACTATAAACATGCCAACATCCAAATCATATGGGTTCCAGGAGAAGAGGAAGAGTAAGAAATTGAAAATTTATGTGAAAAAATAACAAAGGAAACATTAAAAAATTTGGTAAAGGAATTAGACATACAAGTCCAGGAAGCACAGAGAATCCTAAACAAGCTAGATCCAAATTGGACCATACCAAGACATGTTATAATTAATATATCAAAGGTTAAAGTTAATAAGAGGATCTTAAAAGCAGCAAGAGAAGAGAAGAGAGTTACCTACAAAGGGGTGACTATAAGATGATCTGGCCATTTCTCAAAAGAAACTTTGCAGGCAAGAAGGGCCTGGCGAGAAGTATTCAAAATGATGGAAAGAAAGGACCTCCAACCAAGATTACTCTATTATTTAATATGGAAGGGCAAATAAAGTTCTTCCAAGACAAGGTAAAGCTAAAAGAGTTCATTATCACCAAGCCATTATTATATGACATTTTAAAGGAATTTGTTTAAGAAAATGAAAATCAAAATTCTTAACATTAAAATCAACCAACTTACAACTATCAAAAATGAAATCTAAAAAATAAAAACAAACTAAGCAAACAACCAGAATAGGAACAGAAACATAGGTATGGAGATTATTTTGAGTGTTGTCAGCTAGGAGGAGAAAAGGGAAATAATGGTGCAGGGATTAGGAAGCATAATTGGTATGTACAAAATAGAATTGGGAAATTTAAGAATAATATAGGAACAGGTGAAGCCAGGGAACTTATACACATGATTTATGGACATGAACTAATGAGGATGGGATTGCTAGAGGAAAGGGGAGTACTGGGTGAAAGGGAGAAAAGGGAAAATAAATTGGGATAATTGTAATAGCATAATCAATAAAATGTACCTTTAAAAAATCTACTTTTGCTCTGCCCTGCACATGATCAAGTGATCTTCAAGGGTGCCACAAGTTTACAATATGAAAGGGTCTTCTTTTCAATGAATAGTATATCAATATTCAAATAATAAAACTGGACCCTTATCTTACCTATATACAAACAGCAACAAACAGCATGAAATGGATTAAAGACTTAACAAGTAAAGTGAGACTTCTGGTCAAGATGGTGGCATAGGCAGACATGGCTTATTTCTTTGCACAACCATATCAAAATTATAAGTAAAATATAGAACAGCCATCTCTCTGAACCATCAGAAATTGAGTTGAACAAAAGTCTTCAGCTACTAAAGAACCACATTCATTCAGACTGGTAAGAGGAATGCAGACATGGAATGAGCTGGTCTTTCACCCATGTGTGGTGGATAAAATTTCAGGAGGGATATCTTGGGAGCAACGAGAGCCAGCCACACACTAGATCCCCCAGCCCAGGGTTCTAGTGCCAGGAAGATAAGTTTCTCCAATTTCTGGCTGCAAAAACTAGCAAAGATGGAGTCAGTGGAAGAAATTACTGTAGTACTAAGTGGTTCCTTTTAAAGAATCCATACTCAGACTCACCCACTCTGAACTCCAGCACCAATCAGGGTAGCAGCTTGGAAGGCTCAGTGGTATACAGGTAGAAACTGAAGTGTCGGTCATCAAGGTAAGCAGAGGCTATTGTCCTTTGCCTAAACCCTCCTCCCACAGAGCTAAGAAGCTTATGCCATATCTGAAACTCCATCAAACTGGCTAGCACAGTTTGACCCACCTTGGAGATCCCCAGAGTCTTCATTTCACCCAACTTACAGGCCTACCCAAGCTGCTTTTCCATATAAATGACTGGTCTTGGCTCGTGCTTCACAACTTACTAAATATTATTAAATAAGCAACAACTGACCCTCAATGAGCACCAGGCTGAGCACTAGCAGCAGCCAGCCTAGATTCACAGTTGGCTTTGCACAGGGACCTCCTAGCTGATCATAAGTAGCAGGCATTTAAGATTGCTTTATAACTCAGGCAGGATGCCCCATGCAAAACACAGGTAGTTGTTAACCTTGACCTGAATCTTCAAGAAATCCCAGGGTCAGCATACACAATGGAGAGCTATAGACCATGTCGGAGCACCACCAGCCTGCTCCTGCACAGCTGATCCTTATGGAGGATGTTGATGGTAAGTGGTCACAGTCAATCCTTGCAGCTGATTGCTTTGTGTAAATCAATCCCATTCATCTTCCAACAGCAACCAAGGCTCAACCTCAAGAGGATGGTGTACTCAACTCACACAAAAGATGCACCTTCCATATGTAGTTTGGGTGATGGAGGATGCACTGCTGGACCCTACAGGACAGTTACAACATTATGTGACACTACCAAGACATGGAGTCAAAGCAGCTCTACCTAATATATAGAAAAAACACAGTAAGGTTGCCAAAATGAGGAGGACAGAAATATGGCTCAAATGAAAAAAAAAATAGATCAAAACTCCAGAAAAAGAGCTAAACAATATGAAGATAAATTATCAGATGCAGAGATCAAAACACTGGTCATAAGGATGCTCAAGGAACTTAATGAGGAGCTCAACAGCATAAAAAAGATCCACTGAGAAACAAAAGATACAATAATTGAAATAAATAACAATTTACAAAGGAATAACAGAAGAATCAAATCAATGATATGGAACATGAGGAAGCAAAAATCAACCAATCAGAACAAGAAGAAGAAAAATTATCCCCCCAAAAATGTGGGTATAACATAAGCAGCTGCTGGGACAACTTCAAAAGGTTCACCCTTAGCATTGTAGCAGTGCCAAAAGGAGAAGACAAAGAGCAAGAAATTGGAAATCTATTGAAAAGTAATGAAAGGAAATTTCCCTAATTTGGTGCAAGAAATAGACATGCAGGTCCAGGAAGCATAGACTTCTAAACAAGATAGTTACAAAGAGGTCCACTTCAAGAAACATAATAATTAAAATGCCAAAAGGTAAAGATAAAGAAAGATTCTTAAAAGTAGCAAGAGAAAAGAAGTTAGTTACCTACAGGAGCATTCTCATAAGACTGTCAGTTGATTTCTCAAAAGAAACTGTTCATGCTAGAAGGGATTGGCAAGAAATAATCAAAGCCATGAAAATCAGGGACCTACAGTCAAGATTGCTCCATCCAGCAAAGTTATCATTTAGAATGAGAGGGCAGTTAAAGGGCTTCCCAGACAATAAATAAATAAAGGAGTTCATCATTACCAAACCATTATTATAGGAAATGTTAAAGGGACTCACTTAAGAAAAATAAGATGAAAACTATGAACAATAAAATGGCAAAAATTACATATCTTTAAACAACTGAATCTAAAAATCAAACTAAGCAAAAGAAAAAGAGCATTTTGATGGTTGCCAGATGGGTGGGGGTTTAGGAAATGGGTAAGGAGGTGAGGAGATTAAGAAGTACAAATAGGTAGTTACAGAATAGGAAATGGGAAAGCCAAAGAACTTATGTGAATAACCAATGGACATTAACAATGATGTGGAGATTGTCTAAAACAGAGCAAGGGAGACAATCAGGACAACTATAATGGCATAATCAATAAAATATAATTTAAACAAATAAAATTAAATTTATTTACAATTTATTTAAAATTAAATTTTAAACTATTAAAAAAATTTTTAAATGCTTACATAGAAAAGTTGAATGTTAAAACTACCAAAAATTAACATATGAAGAAAACTTTATGATGACATTGGTCTTGGCATTGTGGATATGACTTCAAAGCAGAATCAAAAATGGATAAACGGGGGATCAAAGATGGCAACAGAATAGAGAGCATTGCTTATGGTGTTCTCGAGTACCAGAGCAGCTGGAGGACAGAATAGGGAGTGTGAGTCGTCTTCAGATCCCTAAGAAGTGGAGTGGTCAGCATTTGGACTCAGGGAAGCACAGCCCAGAGACAGCAGACCTACAGGAGAGCAGCCCACAGGTCCAGAATACAACCAGACAGCCAAAATAAAGGACAAACCAATAACAACAAGTGTAGAAAATCAAGGAGACTGCAACATTGGCCTCCACAAATCTCCTAACACAGAAGGGTGCTAAACTAAGGCAAGGAAGCAAAGCAGGTTAATCCAAGGGGAAAAAAATAAATAAATAAAAAGCAAGCAACAAGAGACACCCAAAATGGGGAAAAAAGAATCAGTCCATCACCAAAAGGAAAGGAAGAATCCCCAGAAAGAACACAAAATGAAACAGAGGCACCTGAAATATCAGAAAAGGAATTCAAAATAATGATGATAGAGAAGCTCAATTAGCTCAGCCACATCAAAGAAAACTATAAACAACTCCAGGAGAACTACAAAGAACTCCAGGGAAGTTAAAAGGAACATACTGAGAGCTACACCAGCATGAAAAAGGACTTAGAGACTATCAGTAAGAGCCAGGAAAAAATGAATAATACAATTTCTGAATTAAAGAATACAGTAGAAGGAATCAACAGTAGGCTAGAGGAAGAAGAGGATTGGATCAGCGAGTTGGAGGACAACGTAAACAAATATTTCAAGACAGTACAAGAGAATGGAAAAAGGCTGAAAAAGAATGAAGAGGTTTAAAGAGAGCTTCAGGACAACAGGAAATGGAATAACATCCATATCATAGGGATACCAGAAGGAGAAGAGAAACAAGGAATGGAAAACCTGTTCAAAAAAGTCATGATAGAAAATTTGCCTAACATGATGAGTGAAAACATTACTCAAGTTCAGGAAGCACAGAGGGTCCAAATGAGGATCAACCCAAACAGACCAACACCAAGGAACATTATTATTAAAATGGCTAATTTCAAAGACGAAGAGAGAATCCTAAAAGCATCAGGAGAGAAATGACAAATAAAATGCAAAGGGGCTCCAATAAGGCTATCAAATGATTATTCAACAGAAACAATTCAAGCCAGAAGGGAATGGCAAAAAGTATTTCAAGTCATGGTCAACAAAGGCCTGCAACCAAGAATACTCTACCCAGCAAGGCTCTCATTCAAGATAGAAGGAGAAATAAGGAGCTTCCCAGACAAAAAAAGACTAAAAGAATACATCTCT